>OX453264.1:6947263-7099763 GCA_949709985.1 Luffia ferchaultella | reverse complement strand
GATTTGCGTATTCTAGCAAACATGTGCTCGGGAACATTGTAAATATACTGAAAATTTTCATGAAAATAATTCATAAGGTTTCACTAGCGGCCGCCCACCACTCCGCCCGCTTTGACATGTTTAAAAAAATTAATCCATCATGCTAATTTTAGCTTGAAAAATAGACTGTGAAGTCACATAGAGACTGTGTACTTTACCGGTATATAATTTATCCTATGTGAATTCCAATCCTTAAAACACCTTCGTACTTTTCATCAAAATACGTTCAACCGTTTTATGAAAAATATCGTATAGGAACTGTGGCTTTTTCTGAGAAAAAAATAACCTGTATGTTCCATTCAAATCCGTACAGCCGTTTCTTCGTGATTGAGTAACAAACATACGAACTTTCACATGATTTGAGGATGCTTAGATTTTAATTCACCACGTTGCTCCAGTGTTTGCTGGTGGATTTATAGCCATCAGAGCTATGAGCCAATGGCAACCGGGACCGACAGCTTAAAATACTCTCCGTGGCACGGAGTCAGTGATAGTTATGTATTTAAGTCAGAAAAAACTCATTGAAACATGGCCTGAGATTCGAACCACGACCTTCTAAATTAGATCAGAGTGACCTAATACAAAATTTAGGAGCTATAGGTATATCATCAACCCATGTTATATGCTTTATACTTTGATCTAATTTGACGTATATCTCTAGATGGAGATTTGGCGTCAAAAAACGTAGACAGAAAAATCACCTAACTGTTAAGTCGCACAGATTACTCGTTCTATTAGGCTACGTAGTCACAGGTTCCAATAGGACACAATAACTCATCGGAATTCGAAATAAATGCCAAGCAAAGCTGCGAGTCGGATGATGGAATACCTAGTCAATAGAGATCTTACGTTCTCACGCATACAGAGCCTCAGGCAAAAACTATTTGTCTATGAATATATCTAAAATTATTTGTGCGTATATTTTAATTTACGAATGTCGCAACGTTGCACTTTTACAAATACGCCTAAGCATTTCAAAATTTATCAATACTGATTTAAGGACATCCGCCTTTATAGACGCGAGACCTTGGCAGTCCGTTATCGCTGTCTCATGCAGCCCACAAGGACATTCCCGCGTTTGTTGAAATAGCAATAATCTATGAGCTGATACCTTCCAAAAAAAATGTTTTTGACGAAACAATTATGTATAAAAAAAAACAATACGATTTTAAACCTCCTTTGTTTTGAACCTGTAAAAAGGGAAGTCGGCCGCGATTATCTATCTAAACGATGATACCAAGTTGATATTGCGATGGTCTATTCTAATGTTTATAAATAACGAACCCTAAAATTAGAATAGACCATCGCAATGGGTGTCTATCGTCTAGATTATACAGTTCCTATTCCGCTATAATTATCATTAATAACTACTTACTGTTACTTTCTGACTAGATGTTTACTTTGACTGTGCTGACTAGGTATAATTATTGTTGCCGTTTCGTGAATGTATTACACAAGCATTTACTAAGGAGGAATTAGAGGTTAACCGAACTATGCTTTATTTGATTGCTGAATGATCGAGCTGAATGTATTGTAAATATTTCTCTGTTTTCACTCTCCTTTCTTTCTATGTCTGTCTGTTCTCTTTTGTGTCTACGCAAAACCATTGATATGAGAATATTTTATGCGCTTTATATACAATCCCAGTTTATTTTATTTTAGTTTTTTGGGTAACATATTTTATATGTTCCACTCGGAAAAACATTACTTTTCGCAATTTTCGCACAGGGTCAATAACCCAACATTAACGGAATGCAACTTGCCAACGTTCAGACAGACGATATGTTGAAAACTTTAAAAATTATATACTTAGTGTCTGTACGGAAAAAAAACGTACCTACTGACGATAAGGTGCGTTCCATTCGCATCTAATAACAGTGCCAGTTTTTTAACTTTTGCCAGTGTTTTACGTTCCAGACAGAAAAATATCGCCGAAATCGTTTACGTGTGGCGATTTGGCTGTGAGTGTCATGCGTTTCAGATGCATCGTTTTGGGCGTTAGTGGCGTTTGGTAACTACGTTAGGCTCACCTCAAAGGAGGGTCGTTCGTGTTCATTTTGACTTTTGACATTTCACACATAAGTTTGACATTTGAAAGTAAACACCGTTCCAGATATAATTTACGTGTTATAGTATGAACCATGTTTGAACATAGTTTGACTAAAACCGCTGTACCGCACCTTAGGTATGCGCGATGCGGAGGGAGGCAGATGCGCTCTATCATTCCGTCGTCAACGCTTAGGAGCTGCCTTCCCTCCTCACCACTGTCGCCACCGTCGCGAATGCTACATAAGTTTGTTTTTTACGCTATTTGTTACGAAGGATTAATTCATTAACAAAGCCACTATAGTTTGACCGAAATCGCTGTACCGCGCCTTAGGTATGTGTGCGGCGAGGAGGGGAGGTAGCTCCTAAGCGTTGACGACGGACTGACAGAGCAGATCTGTTCGGTCGATAAAAGTGGAAAAATCACATACAGAAAATTCAAAGTTTCAAATATCGGTTAAACGCAAAGCGGGACACAATGGTGCATGAGTTGCTGTGTGAGGTGCAATAGCTCATGTGAGCACCAGCCTTTCAGTTCCCCTCAGTATCGAAAAAATGTACAATAAGTGTCTTCTTCCATACAAAAAAAAACTAAATTTTTTTTTTCTCACGTGTGGAGCTACCCTTAATATTATAATATTAAATAAAGAGGGGTATACCAGACACATTACAAATTTTATTTTTTAAATTCCTGACATTGCGATTCTGAGTGTGAAGCTCTATTTTCAGACCACCATGCGGTGGCGTTCGTGGCCGTTATTGAATGCGTATGGAACATATCCTTAGAAGCTTAGAACATACATTTGACAGATGTTTACGCCGGTTCTCTTTCCGGACACACTCTATTTAAAATATCATAATAGTTTGCCAATTAAAACGCGATATATTTCAGTTACGTTAAGTGACTATGTAATTAAATAATATGAAGAAACTTCGTTTAATACATTTACTATAATTCCTTTGCGTGATATAATGTTTTATGTAATGTAAACGTAATTGGGTGATAGGAAACGCTTGATGACTTCGGGGCAAACCTCTAAGTCCATATTTTTCAAATTTTATATTTTTCTCGTATTTCAATGTATCCATGCTGTTAATTTAAAAAGACCTATTTAACAAAATGTATACATTCAGATTCAACGATTTCCTTGTGTTTTAATATACCGTGATTTAAAAAAATTAAATATAAATTTCATGGCAACATTTCGTTATGCTCTTATTTCTACCATAAGTTTATACTTATAAACAAAAATAAAAAAAATAAAAAATTGAACTATGATAATTCTCTGACAAGTTCCGGAATAGAAAGCATTTTATTCTATGATTAAATATTAATTTCTTATATTAAAAGTTTTTTGGAAAGCATTCAATATGTTTACCTACAAAAACTATATAACGTATGAAAAATTTACTAGAATCCTTAAAAAAATATTAACCTTTCCTCTGCTGTGACAGTTGAGTGGTAGAAGGAGCTCGCTTCTCGTTTAGAAGGCAGTCGTTCGAATCCCAGGGCATGTCCCAATGAGTTTTTTCTAACTTATGTACATAAATATCACTGACTGTGTGCTTCGGAGAGCACATTAAGCCATCGGTCCCATTGCCCTCAATAAGAGCAGTCGTAAAGATCCACCGATCCGCACTGGAGCGGCACGTTGGATTAAGCTCCAAGCCCCCTCATCCGTAAAGGAGGCCTAAACCTCTGCAATAGAGCATTAACGGGCTGATGGCATAATCTTTCAACTATAGCACTCGTTTTAATGACTCAATGTGAAAACAACAACATTAAATTCATAAAATCGATACAAGGATCATTCAAAAACTGTTTGTTTAAAACAATGATAATGACGTATGTTTCGATCGTTTCGGTGTACCTATGATACGGTCCGTCTTGATTGTTATACTATCTAAGCTGCTACGCTGGCGGACATTTTTGACACCCGTGCACAAGTTTTTTTTTTCTGTGAGAATAAAAAACATAAAAGATAGTAAATGTATTAAAATAAAGAGAAATTATGTTGAAAAATAAAATATAACTTATAGTAATTTGCGTGTTTTTATACCATTAACAGCAAATATTTGATTGGCTCGCGTATACACCCACGCATTTACACTTTTACGAATGCACACACACCCACACACACACACACCCACACACACCCACACACACACACCCACACACACCCACCCACACACACACACACACACACACGCGCACAAACACACACACACACGCACGCACACACACACACACACACACACACACACGTGCACATAAAATGTAAAAGAATTTAAAAAAAACATATTTATGAACAAGATATATACAAATATGAAATATATAATTTAGTATTTATCTAGTTTAATATTTAGTAATTATTTGCGATTGACATACTTACTTTTGTTTTAATTCTATTTTAAATCGATAAAACAAACCAAAAATAACAAGATAACCAAAACTGTATTACTTAAAAATATTTAAAAGAATGACTTAGACGGTTTTTTCGACAGGCACAACCATAATTAGAGTGAATCCGCAGACAGGTTTTAAATCGTCCATTGAATTCGAACGTGAAGTGGTAATGCATCAGCACATAGTTAAATATATCGAAATAATTTCTACTTATATTTCTATTCATAAACAGACTTAAGCTGAATTCATCAATATTATGAACTGCTTATGTAACTTTTCTAACTTGGCGGAACAAAATTATAATGTTATAAACGTTCTTGTTTTATTGAGGTAGAGACGATGAGATACATTAAATTTTTTTAGATTATTTGCTTTTAAATCATCGCTAAAACATATTATGGCCGTCGAGAGAATGCGTTCCTGACAGGTCGTAATCGGATGGTTGATGTGAATTTGTACAGTCGAACAATTTCCGTTTTCAAATATTATTATCGTTCACATGCACGAATGACACAAAATTAAATTAAATATTATATTATTATGTCAACTCACAATAAACATGATTGTATAGCTATACATTTCATGTGTCAGGAACGCATTCCCTCCATGATATAAGACTGCCACCTACCTCAACCTCAACCTGTATATAAAAACAGAAAACATAAAGATTCCATGCAATTTTTTTACAATAAAAAAAGAACGAAAAAGTCGCAAAAATACACACCTAAAATGTCGACGGTCCTCCTGAAATAACTATGTAATTTATTATAATTTTTTTAAATGGCAATTGTTGTATGAGTGTGTTCAAGTTGACGCGTATACGTACACAGCCGTAGCTGAATTACTAGGGGTGCATCAGTAGTTACTAAGTCCGGGTTTTCCAAGGTTAATGTCATATTTTCTTAATTCTAGAATTTAATTATGTTGTTGCTTCAGACTCAAAAAAATACTGACAAGGTGCCTCGAACAAAACATTCGTATGAAGCATCAATACCTTGCCGACTTAACTACTCGTTACGTACCTACTGGAAAAATGCACACATTACATTAAAACCTTGCCGGCCCCGTTTGTAGCGCGAATGGTGTAAAAATGAAGCATCAATGCCTTGCCGATTTACCCACTTGTACATACCTACAAGAAAAACGCACACATTACACCAAAATCTTGCCGGCCGCGTTTAGTGTTAATCATAGAGAATTTAAAATGTCATAAAAGTACGAATTGACTACAAGCCCTCTTCTGCGTTTACCGTCTAACCACTCTATGGCGAGTTTCTGTCTACGACGTCTCTTCGCGCCGGTCTTCACCCCCGCGAAATTGACATTTTCGATACTGTGAAGCGACGTTTCTGAGTCTATTAAAACCAAACGCTGCTGTCATTTATTTAGTACTCTATGTTTTAAATGGTGTAAAAAGAATCTTCGTTCCAATAAAGTCCTATGGAATTACTTTTCATAAGTAAATGTGCTGCTTCATTTGTATCGTGGCGTCTCGTCTATAATTTTCTACACATCATCCGAAACTGTAGTAATCCAAATATTATGGTTAATTACATTTATTCTATTTCCCCTGTGACATTTTTCTCTGTTTATCTAATAAAAAACATTGTAAGATTTGTTTATATGCTTAATTACTGGATACTCTAATAGAATACCATGTTATCAAAACCTACTTGATTTTATAATAATAATAATTTTTTTTATAATAATTCATGGGACATCCAACACAGCGCCTCCTAGTCCCAAAGTAAGCAAGTATTATGCTTGTGTTATGGGTAACTAGACAACTGATATACATACTTAAATATTCTTTGGCTTTATATTCAATAAAATCAACATAAATTTAACCGCTTTGTAAGATCATTATACTCGACTATGGCAGTATGCACGAAGTCTCAAATTAGAACGAGCTTCATTTCCATTTTACACAAACATTGTCACCCTTTTTCAACCCTTTTGGGATGGAATTTCAATAAGTCTATGTGTGAACCCCTGCGGCACTTAAAGAATATTTCCCCCAAATTCTAATCTCAGTATCTATCGACTTAGGCGTTGCGTTGTCTATCACTCAATTAGTCAGCCAGTAAATAAGTCCCTCAATCAGTTAATAAGTGACGGTACAATTTTATAAGTTTATAGATAAAATATTTAGATATCATTCAGCAACATTTTACAATATTATCAGCCACAGTTTTCATTGCTACAGGCTCTCAAAACCTCGATAATTACTGTATTTTGCTAATAAAAAAATTATGTTTTCACAACTAAACTCACACAAAAAGTAAGAAAAGTTTACGACAATGAAACATGCCTTCCGTACATTAAACATAGTTGCGTAATCTATAAGAATGAGTGTGTGCCCCAAAATTGTATTAGAGATGTAGAATGTTAGAGTTAGTCGATAAATGTATCGATATTTTATTTGCGTCAGTGTGACTTTTTAGAACACAAATTATAATTTATAAAAAAATATTTATGTAGTTATTTATGTAACTATCGTGATTGTCACCATAGTTACAACTCGCACCAAACTTCTAGTTCATTCTAAAGTCAAAGCGAGTAGCGTCGCAGACGTCGCAGTAGGGAAAATGGGTTTAAGAGGGTCACTAAGCTGCGCGAAACCGACCCGCGTCACTTTCAGAGCGAACTAAAAGTTTGGCACGTCATAGAATCGTATAAAGATTAACTTATAATAGTAGATTATTGTGAGTTGTATACGTATACTTAGTACCTGTAAAATAGTATATTGCAAAACGCATGAAAACATTTTTTTTCATACTAACTTTTCTTGTCTATCCATATATCTGTCTATCCTGTTTTAAGAAATTTTAAATATTCACGACTTCATCATTTAATTTAATATAATTATTTTAACCTTAATTATTACGTTAACGCATTAATTGACATAATTAAAAAATATATGTATATCTATCTAAATAGTAATTATATAATGACATACGCAATGCTTAGACTAATTAACAATATTTACAATATTTACAACATAAAAATATCGTCCAGGTTGGTCCCATGTGGCATCGATCCCATTACGCTTTCACTGTTTCCGCGCTGCACAGCGATGCTCAGTTGCTGTGCGAAATAGGCACCCGCTCTGGGATCGCCAGCAGTGCTGAACAGACGGGTGGACAAATCTTTTACGAATTTTTTCGTATCAGACGACCACGGACCGAGTGTCTCTACTGCAACCGCCGCAAACTCGTAGTGAGGAATCAACCCCGAGTATTTGCGACGTTTACATAATTGGGCCTGATCGGCCGCCGCGCCAGCACTCTGGGCCGAGGCCCGGACATGGGACAAATATACAATATATACAAAACACAAATATACGATTTTTTTATTTTTTTAACGATATCATAAAATAATTACAAATAATTATTCGCCAAATTATCTAATCTCTCTAATATTAGATTTATCGTGTTACCTTTCACTCTAGAAAATTCGCATCACTATCCATCTCAAGTTGAGAGGCGCAATTCCTTTTACCGTCGAAACTGGTCCAAATACGCTCCCAATGTCGATACATTATGCAAGATGTGTATAAAAATATTTTAGTATTACTTAATGTAAGAAACATTATATGGTACCAAATGGAACGGAATATAGGTTCGCAAATATTGAGAAATCAATATACGATTCGATTAATATTTGTAATTTGCTTTTGTTATCAGTTATTTATCTATCATGGATTAAAATTCATTAAGTTTGATATGATTTTGAATTCGGGATGTTCCAAGTCATCTCCGATTCACTTTCACAATTGGACGATCCATCTTGCATCGATAAAATATAATCGATACTTAAATGTCATCGCTTGTATTTTGTGATATATTATTTTTAATTTATAATTTCAGTAAATATTAATACAATTAATATTCCGATTACTTATAATATTTAAAATTTTATGAAACTATGAACGCGTTGACATTCTTGAGGTTAAGAGTTAACGACAGTTTATAATTAAGAAAACATTTAAATTAATAAAATAAATGTCAAAATATTCTTTAAAAAAAAAACACGTTTTCGTTGTTTACGATGATATTTTTGCATGATCGGGTTAAAGTTTTTCAAATTAAGTTTATTATTATTATTATTTATTACTATTATTATTTGTATTTCAGACTTTTGAGACACATCGTCTTTATACCTGAGAACTTTTGTAACCTAAAAATACACTCATCGCAATGTAATCGAAACTGCATCAATTTAACCTTTCAAACTTCTATTAACGTTATATAATTTCATTTCGACATTCAGCTAACGTCATATATCATTAAAATTAAGTATATGGATGGATATTATAACATTCGATCCATAGATTTATTACCTCAAATTTATAAGGCCATAGGACCATGGTTCGAATCCGGACGTGTACCAATGAGTTTTTCTGACTTAAGTACATAACTATCCCTGACTCTGTGCCTCGGAGTGCACGTTAAGCAGACGGTCCCAGACGCTGTCAATAGATGGCGGTCGTTACAATCCCCAACCCGCAATGGAGCAGCGTGGTGGATTTAAGCGCCAAGCCCCCCTCGCCCGGGGGAGGCCTAAGCCCCTACAGTGGGGTAAAAATGGGCTGATGAAGTGACGTGCAGTAAAGAAGATTTATTATAATACTAGAGTATGATTAAATTATTCGCTGCAATTATTTTAGTTATACGAGGTGTGATCAAAAGGTATCCGAAATTAGTGTGAAGGAAGGGATGAGGAAAAAATTATATGTTTTATTTTTCAACATTGTCTCCTTGCGTATGAAAACACTTAATGTAGCGTTTCACCAGTCCTTTTAAACCACTTGAAATAATCTTTTTCTTGACCCTCGAAAAATTGCTAATAAAATGTATTTAAAGTAGGTCATACGTGACCCCACGTATGTTATGCACAACGCCGACGACGACGCAGATAATGAGATGGGTGAAAGAAATAACAGAACTTTTAGAATTGCGCTTTGTACACCTACGTTTTCGCATATCATAGAATCGAGAATAAGGTGATGCAGTGGACAATCGGGTGTCACTTACAAGGTGAGGCATCAAGCGACAAATATTTCGTATTCACTAATAATAAACTTGGCTCACCAAATGCTGCAACAACTGCTTGAATTGAATTATTGCTGCAATGCGTCATTTCATATGCATGATTTTGAATTTGATTGAGAAAGTCACAAATAACAGAAACTTAAAAACACTTTGACATATTTATATATATGCACATATATATAATATATAAAATCGTAGTTTCTGGGGGGCGTTGTTTGGGATAATCTCCAAAACGGCTGTACCGATTTTTATGAAAAGGAGGTTGTCAGAAGTGACATAGGCTACTTTTTGTCTGACAGCTTATCTGTTCCGACTAAAACCCAAATTTATTGCTAGTTCTTGAGTCGAAGCGAGTAGCGTCGCAGTGAAAAAATGGGTATCAGCGGGCCGAGAGCGCGCGTTGCAAATGAGCAAAATCGCACCCGCGCCAACTTCAGAGAGAACAATATCTTTTGCACGATCTGCATATCTGCACGATCTGCATAGTCGTGATAGCCCAGAGCGCAAAGAACCTGTCTCAAATTTATAAGGCCATAGGACCATGGTTCGAATCCGGGCGTGTACCAATGAGTTTTCTGGCTTAAGTACATTAACTATCACTGACTCCGTGCCTCGGAGAGCACGTTAAGCAGTCGGTCCCGGTCGCTGTCAATAGATGGCGGTCGTTACAATCCCCAACCCGCAGTGGAGTAGCGTGGTGAATTTAAGCTCCAAACCCCCCCTTAACCTGGGGGAGGCCTAAGCCCCTGCAGTGGGGTAAAATGGGCTGATGATGATGATGATCTGCATTCGCGGTGATTTTGACGTTAGCACCGATTATAAGATCGAATCAATAGTTAGATGGAAAATGTAATTATTATAGCATAGGAAAAAGTCAGAATAGTAGCTGTTATAAGTGGGATTTTGGTTTCGATAGATATAGAGATCAGGATTCAGGATTTGGTTACAATTCTCGACCCGTTCGAAAACGTAATTATGTAGGTATTCTTAAAAGTCGTATTTTTTATATGATTTAAAAAGAAATATATTTTTAGAGGGTTTTTGTGAACAAAAGAGTCATGATTTCGCTAGAAAAAAATATTTCATATTGATATTGCTTCTTGAGGTCAAGCGGTTCGAAAATCACCCACCAGATAATTAAACTATAATTTACTAAATTGAAATAATTAATTTAAGTATTAATTAAATAAAATAATTAACAAATTCATCAACTTGAATTATATACTATGTTTGTTTACTCATACTTTTATTTTTATGAAATTATAAACGAAACGCGTCCACTTCAATATAGGGTTATCTTGCCCTCGGAAATCCCACACAGCGCCATCTAGTTCCAAACTAAGCAAAGCTTGTACTATGGATACGAGACAACAGATATAAATACGTAAATATTCTTCATAATATATACATACATAGATTTTTCACACGCAGTAACGACCCAAATAGACATGATCATGCACACAAATACTTGTCCCGGGCGGGAATCGAAACCGTAACCCTTGGCTCAGCAGTTAGGGTCTCTAACTACTCAGCCAATCGGTCAGTCGAATACAATTAAAGTTACAATAGAATTGAATTACATTACACAAATCGTGATAGCATTTCTTTCCCTTTGAAGTCGAGACGCTCTCGCTTCGCTGATATCTATTTTTCCTACTGCGAACTACAATGCTACCCACTTCAGCATCTGACCGAACAAGAAGTTTGGCGCGATATCAATGGGCGCGAGCTATAATTTTGAACGTCATCAAATCAAAACAAGGATACATACTCGTATCAGAATATCGCGCGTTTTGAACTCCCATATTAGTTATGCTCTTTTTTAATGCCGACAATTTTTAAATATGTGCTACAGATAAAAAGCAATCTCGGTTACATCGCACTGCTTAAAATAATACTAAGTAATAGTATATTTCTATAAGCATAACTATAATAACCGAGATTTAAAAAAAATAAATTCTGCAACCACTTATCCACAGCCAGTACCTTTTACATTTTATTGTTATTGTTGTTTCTTCAACACTGTTATTTCGATACTGCACTTTACATAGGTATATGTATACCAGCTTTGTTTAACCCTTAGCTACCTACCTCTTATTTAGTCACGTAACTACCTACCTGGAGTATGACAGACTCCTGTCTTTAGAGCTCTCGAAAAAAGAAATTATTATGACATATGAAGTTTAAATAAAAAATATGTTGTTTTTAAAGTTTTTTATTTATAAAGATAATTGAAGCATCATTATAATTCAACGACATTCATGAAATATTCTTAAATCTTTCATAAAGGTAAAAAAAACTTAAAATTAAGGACTTGTAACAATGATATCCATTAGAAAAAAATTAAAGAAAATTAGAAACTTTTCTTCATTAATTTTCAAGAATTTAACAATCAACTATTATTTGTTCGCTTAAATCACAATCAAAATGGCCAAATTAATATAAAACTGCAAGCATCAAACTTTACAATTTTTCGCAGCAGAGTCCACATATCATTTCGGAGCATCCTAAGCAAATAGGCTTTTTGCACTGTAGGCATAAGAACTGGGTCTTGCGTTTCTTTTTGGGGTCACATAGAGAGCAATACTTGCGGGTTGTTAGCCTTTCTGGTGGCCCAGTACTACTTCCCACAGCACCAGAAACTGTCTCTGTGTCGAGTTGGAGAACGCGACGAAGGGAAATTTTAATATCCCGCTGTATCGTTGTGGTTTTTTCTCTGCGCTCCATATGAGGTCTCGTAAGCTGAGCAGCCAGTCTCTTCATAAATTTGAATCGGCTATCGTACTTTTCTTGTTGAGTGGATAAGTAAACCACATACGAGTTGGATGCAGATATATCTAATAACCTGTAAAATATTACCAGCGGCCATCTGCGTGTCCGACGACCCGTTGAATAATTGGAGCACCTTTGATCTAATAAATCAACTCCTATTTTGGTTTGATTGTAGAATAAAATAATTTCTGGTTTCTTGGTCTTTTGATCAATATCAGGTGTATGATGCATGGTTGAAACTAAGACGACCGCTTTATTTTTTTTTTGGCACAAACGATGTGATCGTTATGTCTTTAGTAAAACCAAAGATGGACGATTCAACTGGCCGCTGACGTGAAGGCAAAAATTTAGGTGGTATTTCTCGCTGGTTTTTCCTCATAGTGCCCACAAGAGTTAGTTGTTTTTCTTTCAGCAAATTCACTAGCTCTATGGACGTATACCAGTTATCTGCCGAAATATTCCTATTGGTTCCTTCAATACAAGGAACAAGACGCATTACTGCTTGTGTAGGTTTTTTTAGCCGACTATATTCTGTAGGGAGGTTCAATCCGTCAGAGTCTTTTCCTGTATATATGTATGCATTGATGAGATAGCCTGTTCTTGCATCAGTGAGACATAGTACTTTTAAGCCATATTTAGATGGTTTCTTCGGCATATACATTTTAAATCGACACCTGCCACGAAATGACACAAGCATTTCGTCGATACATGCGTAGCTGCCAATTTCATATACATTTTGACATTGCCTGATGAATGAATTGAATAGCTGAGATATTGGCGCAGCCGCATCAGTTTGTCGTCGAGTTTCTCTTGTGGATGAGTCGTCAAAACGAATAGCATTGAGTATGACTTCAAATCTGTTCTTACTCATGATGCATCTATAAATTTCTCTGCCAGTACCGTCAGTATTATACCATGACTGATAAAATTCGTGGTTTTCTTTGAATACGGCAGTATAGAATAACATACCTATGAATGCTTTTAGTTCTATGATATCTAGATCTTGGACACAAGTTTGTTTCTTGTAATTTGGCTTCATAGCTTGAATCTTATTATTGGTATGCAGCAAAATTACTTCAAGCATTTCATCGGTGAAAAATTGACTCCAGATGTCAAGCGGAGAAGAAGAAGAATTCACTACGTCTTTATATGCTGGTTTTATGCCCTCTCTTTGTTGCACAATGTTATGTTGTAATGTTCTCCTGCGAGAAGAAGCTGGTAATGAGGACCAGCGGAAACGGTTTTTGCCAAAATAGTTTCTTTTTCTTGGCCTAGATCGCAATTGTTGCAGTGGGATGTCATCTTCGTCTGATGAAAAAAAAACTGAGAGTGTATTTTGAGCTTGAAATTCTGCATTTTCTTCCACTAAATCCGTCTCTTCTTCACCTTCGATTTCTGTATCCGATCCCGATTCTTCGCCCATCACAAAATCGTCACCAATATTCTCATCCACATCACTGCATTCTGCAATTTGTATTTCCTCTTCACTAAAAAGTTCTTCCTCCAACCAACGCTCAATAACTTTATCATTACACGCCATTTTTCATTAAAACGATATAAATCGTGTCATTAAAAAAAGTCACGTAAGTGCCTACCTGGAGTCTCTCAGACTCCAAAAAAAGTGTTTTATTCACCTAAGAGCGACCATGCGCACGTGTAACCTCGACGAGCGCAGGCGCAGTACTGCGTGTTGAGGGGGGAAGGTACAGGAATGCGTGAAGACCAAAGATGCGCGTACGGCTAGTTATTAGCAAAAATAATTTGTCTGGAGTCTGAGAGACTCCAGGTAGGTAGTTAAGGGTTAAATGTTTCAAAAGAGGCTAAGTATTTATATTTATTGTCTAAGTATAACATAAAAATTCCTCAAAAGAATAATAATTCATATAGGTAGCTGTCAGTTTTTAATTTCATTAAAATTTGAAGTTCCCCCTTAAAAACATTTGAATTTACTAAATATACATTTTTTTATATTGACGACCGCTTAGCCTAGTGGGCAGCGACCCTGCCAACGAAGCTGGAGGTCTCGGGTTCGAATCCCAGGTCGGGTCAGTATTTATATGATGAATATTAATACTGGCACCGGGTCTTGGTTGTTATATGTATGTGATGTCTTCGCTTTGTACCCAAAATACAAGCAAATGCTTAGTTTGGGACCTAGACGTTGTGTGTGATTGTATGTGTTATTATTATTATTATTATAAATAATAATTATTATTATTATATTTAAATAATAATAATAACTCATCTCAAGGTAGAGGATCTGTGAATAAGATCTGTAATAAGTTTATCTTAAATGATCTGACGCTAACTGGAGCAAATGCAGGCGGAACTAACTGAGGCGCTGCGCTGTAGAGCGTGGTGTTGGAGCTAACCTTGCCAGGTAGCTGATTCGTATGTAATAGGCACAAATCTATTTTACTATGATGCCAATTTATAATAGGCCCAACTAGGAAAACGTTTTATAAATGAATTTACGATGATTCTTGCACGCCGTAAAAAAACCCACGTTCCAATCGTATCCAATTTCGTATAGAGGCCATGTTAAAGTTGTATTTATAACTAATTAGCCGCCTCGACGTGACATACTCACATACTCAGTGGCAAGGCGCAGCGTCTTCACTCCTCCCGTGACCGCAGGTCGCTTCCGCTCCCCGCAGTCGCTCTAGCGTGGCAAGACCGTATTAACAGCCAACATGCTCGCTCCATCATTGGCCAACGTTCGTTTACGGCGTGCTCTGTATAAAACGTGAAACGCTTTTTCTGGTGACAAGAGTTATTCATATTTCATATTGGCGTTTGAGTAAGTTTTGATGGAGAGCAAAATTATTATAGTATGGAAATTTGACCTATTTTTTTTTTTATGTAGGCCTTGAATAATAAATACCTGATGCCTAAAAAATGTGGATGGTGTTGAAAGATCTTTAGGTAAGGAATTTAGCATTTTTTAAATTTATTCATGATAGATGGTTCAAAATTCTATGTAATAATAGTATTTAACTTGGTCTTATGTATTCAGAACATTTTTATTTCTTATTTATTTATAAGTGAAGTTCTAAATGCAATCTTATTTATTTGTAAGTCAAGTTCTAAATGCAATTATTCGTGTTGGGTAATTACCCAACACGAATAATTGCATTTGGAACTTGACTTCGAAAAATCACATGATTTTCCCAAAAAAAAAAAAACACGAACAGAAAGAACTTATAATATAAGTTTAGATCGTCTACGAACAATGTTGACTTGTAAATACTATATCCCTTAACATGGTTAGAAATAATTACCGCTTTTGCAAGTGGTCTATGTAAATTGCCTCAATCAATGCAATGCAGTAACCAATCAGAGTAACGCATGGAATGTGGGTTCTCCTCGCACCCTATTTCAGGTACGTTTCTTTAAATACAGTTTAGTGCCCATGTTACCTGCATTCGTATCTTAGATATTCAGTAAAAATATTATCTCAGAAGAAGGCCTATTAACAATTCGAAAATGTGAACAATACTAAATTATTAATTACTAAACTGAACCAAATAAATTAATAAATAATTATAATAAAAATTAAAAATATAAATTATTAACAAAATTTAAATCTGAATTTAATAATTTTTCATGTAATCCAGGTCATGCCTCCAGCCTTGGAATGATTCTTATGACGAATAAAAAATTAAAATTAAATGTAATACAAATGAACCGTTACAGCTCGTTTGTAGTAAACAGGAGAGAAACCAGATGTTTAATGATATAAATTAAACACTAAGATTAATATCTTGTTCTTCGTGACCTGTAATATCGAAAATACTCACCCCTCAGTGTCATAAATTTGTTATGAACAATAATTACACGCAAACCGAACGACAATTTGCTTCCATTTGCAAATCATAATTATATTATAGTTTATTTTAGTGTAAAATAAGTCACGTTCATTTCGACAAACCTAAGCTATTCTAAAGTCATATCGTCCACGGTGTGGGCGAAAAAACAGAAACACGACATCAGTTGCTTACGTACATGCGTGCAAAGTTTGGGCAACACCATCGGCGCGCGCGCCGCGTCCGCGCATTGTTGCTCTGTACAAATCGTAAGTTTGTTTTATTACACGCAATCTTTACGAGCGATTCCTTTATAACCACGATTCATGGGCCAGTTATTTCAGGTGGAATAGTCATTATTAGATCATCACATAAAATTTGCTAAAAATTAACCATAAATAATAATAACAACGTATACATCACAACAACGTCCAGGCCCCAAACTAAGCATTGGCTTGTATTTTACCACATACATATAACAACCAAAACCCGGTACTTGTATCAATATTCATCATATAAATACTGACTCGACATGGGATTCGAACCCGAGACCTCCAGTTTCGTAGGCAGGGTAGCTACCCCCTAGGCTAAGCGGTCGTGAAAACTTAACTGATATCTCAAAAAGTACTTAACATATCTTATGCGAATTATTTTCGTTGTGCATTTAGAGTTGTACTAACCTAATTTTTTTCAGAACATTCCACTCCAATACTTAAAACGGGGACACACTTCTTAAGACTTCAGGGGACATAACTCATCAACTATTGACTTAAATAAAAAAGTCATCTTTGTGACCTCTGTATCATTTTTAAAGACCTATCCATCTATAGGTACCCATTAATGTGAGCTCAAAATATTTTTTATTTTTCTACACCATTATACTTGTGTAACAGTTCATACACTGACATCACATGGTTCATAAATTACACCTACCTTCCAAACATCTATATTCAAAATTTCAAAATTTCCGTTTTTGTCATTTGGCTACCATAAAAATAAACAGAGATCTGATAAAAAAGAACGAAGTCAAAAGAGTGAAATTAATTAAAATTATTCGCGACTGGAATCAAAATAGGACCGACTTTGAGGCCCGCTTCTGCTCTCTGTATCCAGGCTTGCGAAACCGCGAACCGAGATTTGCTATCTCTTTCAATTTTTTTTCTAGACATCAGGTGAAAATACAAAATAATCTAAAATTAGTAAAATTGAGAGTTTAAAATTACCTATAGACTCAATTTATATTAAAGAAAATAAATAATAAAGGGATAAAATGATGTGAGGAGAAGGCGAAATGGATAGAAGGATGAAAAGGTAACAAACTTTAATTAAGCTAATAAATCACCTTTGGATATAATAAATATGAGGTAATATAATTTGCAATACAGCTACGACAGTAGAAACGTGTAGCCCCGGCGAAGCAAGGGCGGTCGCTAGTTTAAAATAAATTGCAGTTAACTATATACTCATTTAAAAATGAGTCCGCAAACTCTCTTTGATAGATTTATAGTGTTAATCATAACTACATTTGGTAAGTACCTACCCCTGGTTTTGTTGTCAATATGATCTTCAAGTCCAAAATCCTCCAATGCTTCTGGTCACTTCAAAAATGGTACGTGCGAAACTAAAGAGAGGTCAAAGGGCACACCAGGAGGGAATATCTATATCAAGTTTAAAAAAAACCGTTGCAAGATCAGGAAATTCGCAACTTTCCCATTTTTCCAATCAGCTCCAAAATAGTACTTACAAAACTAAAGGGCAAAGGGAATCTATGTGCCAAGTTAAAAAAAAACGTTGCATAATAACGAAATCAGCAACTTCTTCATTTCCTCCAATCAACTCCAAAATAGTACTTCCAAAACTAAAGGTCAAAGAGAATCTGTGTGCCAAGTTTAAAGAAAAAACAGTTTGTAAATAACGAAATCTGCAACTTCTTCATTTCCTCCATTCAGCTCCACAATAGTACTTCCAAAATTAAATGTCAAAGGGAATCCCTGTGCCGAATTAAAAAAAAAAAACGGTTTTTAAATAACGAAATCTGCAACTTCTTCATTTCCTCCAATCAGTTCCAAAATAGTACTTCCAAAACGAGAGATCAAAGGAAACGTCGGAGCCAAGTTCAAAAAAAAAACCGTTGAAAAATAATGACGTTTTAGCGCGAACGGACGGACGGACAAACTACCATACCAAATTATAAACTGCCAACGCTATTTAATAATATACTATTACAACGTAATAATCTATACCTAAATTGTATTTTATGACGATTATACCTACCTTCCATACGTTATGACATATAATTCTTCGTTACGCCGTGAAATTGGAACACTTTAATGTGCAATGGAAATGCTGTGCGACTAAAAATCAAATGTAAATTAGCGAGCTGTTTATTGCTATTGCAAGAGATAAAATTTTACGTAATAGGCACTGTAATTGAAATGCGAACGCGAGAAAAACTGTTTCAATTCGTTTAATTACATGTTATATTTATTAACACTATTTGTTTTGAAAATTTTAACGTAACATTTTGTAATTTACGATACATAACAGACTAGCGACCGCCCGCAGCTCCACCTGCGTGAACTACACATTCCTGTTAAAGTGATCTATTATTAACATTCGAGATGGTTTCTGTGTACTTTTTGCTTATATAAATTTTGGTTACTGTTACTATCATACAAACTTTTGACACCCACCTCCTCCTTATAATGTCAAAATAAAAAAACTCTGAAACACGTCGTTACTTATTTATGATTAGCGATCATGCCCGGCTCCGCCCGGGTGGACTACAGAAACGTTCCCCATCGCGTTCTCCCTGCCCTCCCCTTTCCTAACACTCTATTCCAAGGTAACAAACGTATTTAATTTGATAAGGATTCATATCATGTTTAAAAAACATCTTCGCAATTAGTGCATTATGTTAGAATAAATTTGATTGCCTTAAAAACCAACCTTAAAAGATATACATATGCTGTCACGAACTATTAGTTAGAACTTTCAAAGGGGAACAATCCCGTCATACATGATTTTTGCTTAATATCAAGCGTTTACGCAGCGTACGCAATGGAAGCTCTCAAAAAGAAAGTGTTTTCCCGTTTTTGCAACATTTTTCGTTGGTGCTCCACTCCTATTGGTTGTAGCTGATATAATAATAGCCCATAGCCTTCCTCGATAAATGGACTATCCAACACAAAAAGAATTTTTCAATTCGAACCAGTAGTTCTTGAGATTAGCGCGTTCAAACAAACAAACTCTTCAGCTTTATAATATTAGTATAGATAGCGTAAAAGCGATCATACACATAAGATTATGTGTGACGATTATAAATGTGTGTGTTTGCTTTTTGAAAAAAGAAATAAAACCGATCGAGGGAAAGTCGGATTCGTGCCCCGAGGCTTCCGTGTAACCAACAATATATTTGCGTTATATATTAATAACGACAGATCAAAAACAACAAAAAAAAATTGTATGGAGATCCCTCTTAATGCTTTAGTTCTGTTTTTTATTATTTAGGTTATTACAATGACCCATAATCTGTGAAAATTTCAATTTTCAATCAAACGATACAGCCTTTAAATGTAGGACAAACGGATGGACGAACCCATAGCGCGGTGGCATAGGCTTCGTAATAGGGTCCCTATGAATACAGAACCCTAAAAATAAAAAGCACACACACATAGTGGTAAACCTGTTGATTGTCTCAATTGCAACCACAACCTTCGTCTTTCAAAACCACGAACAAAGAGTTGCGCATCGCGACTACCATGTCGGTTTTACCACGCAAGCAAAAATACGAATTTTCCTGCCGCCTGTATACAGCCAAGAACAACTGTACAGTGCGACTAGTATAATACCTTTCAATGCATTACCGAACATGTGTGGTTGGCTTAGTAGAAGTAACTCACTCATGCCCACTTCTAATTTCATATTTTGATTAGTTTTGTTTAGTATATTTTTATTATTTGTTGTTTTTAATTAAAATTTATTTTTAATTAAATTTTAAGTGTCCACTTGTTAAGGTTCAGACGGTATAATCCTGTGACAGAAGGACGGACGGACGGACGTACGGACAACCGGAGCCTAAGTAATAGAATTCCCGTTGGTACTCTTTGGAAAGTATATTAAAAAAAGTATATTAAAAGAACTCAGTATAAAAAAAAATTACATGTTTTTTTTAAGTAACGACAGGCAGACAAGAAGTAGTCAATGTTACTCCTGACAACATTGAGTAAACGAAATTTCGAGGGGGTGAAGGCCGGCGCGAGGGGACCTTGCGGACTAAACTCGGACTGAAACTCGCCATCTAATAGCAACCAGCATACACCAGCTGGCTAGAGTATGAGTATGGTTAGACGGTAAGCGCAGAAGAGGGCTTCTAGTAAGCCTGACAACCTCTTTATCACGACACTATTATTTTATAAGTATATATATGGTATAGATAGAAATAAAGCAGTCAAATCTTTGATCGGTAATCCTTGATTTTGTTGTTTATATTCGTATTATAATAATAATACCTGTGACTTCTCACACGCGGCCATCTAGTCCTAAACTAAAGAGAGTCTGTATTATGGGTACTAGGCAACCAATATACACATTTAAATATTTTTTCTAACACATGCACAGATAGTTAACAATATACTTGTTCATGCATACAAATGTTTGTCCAAGATGGAAATCGAATCTGCGTCCTTTGGTTCTACAATTAGGGTTTTAACCACTCAACCAATCGGTGAGTCATTGTTAGTATTGTTTTGTTACTGCTAGGTATCAATGTTCAAATCACCTATTGGCACACGTTGAACGCACAACGAGTTCTTTCCACATTTATTTCGCACGTCACCTTTACACTGACAATTCCTTTTCCGATATCTCGACGACAAACAATTTTTTTTTATAGTCACAGTTCTATTTTTAAAATTTTTGCTGTTATCGCATAACTACTGGAATGCCAATGCACCATAGAAAAAACTGATTTATATTGAGTGACAATAAGTATCAATCCCGAACAATGTAGCTACCTATAGAACTGTGACGCCTATTCCTGTGGAGGGTCCAGGATTCTATTCCCGGGCAATCCCGGCCAATGGGGCGCCTCGGAATTCAATTAAAGTTGAACATCCGCTCTCATCTGATAGGCGGCGCTCCGTGAAAATCCCCTTCTCACTTAACAGGGATGAAACTTAGTGAAAAGCGGTCAAACTCGAGTTATATTCGCTTTACGAGGGTTCAGTTTGATGCTACAGTAATCATTGCACCTACAAAACGAATTAAGTCACGAAAATTCTCAGTTAACTTGGATGTGTATTTAAGCAAAGAGAGAGAAACGATCAAGATGACGCACTGGGCGACTATTTTTGCCTGTAACTATACAATATACTAGAGGATCCGATTTAACAACGACCTTCACCCATCTGTTTCAACGATTATTTTTTTTTTGTTATCTTTAGTACGTAGAAAATACATCGCGAATGGGTTGGCTAAAAAATTCCTGGCAAGGCTATGATTAATTAAAAAATGAAAAATTATTTTTTATTTAACATTGCACACATGAGTTTAACAAATTTTAATACCGATGGAAAGTATGAAGCCTACAGAATATGCAAACGTTGGGTTGTCCATTTTTTACCTGGCATAACTACTGAGTTGGCAGGTATAAATAGGTTTATTTATCCTTCGTGTATGTTTTCTTTTATTTTTATTTACTTTCCTGAAAGACTTTCCAAAAATTTAAAGATAAATATATATCGCTATATTATTATTATTTCATTAATCACAGCCTTGCGAGGAATTTTTTAGCCAACCCATTCGCGATGTATTTTCTACGTACTTACTAAAGATAACAAAAAAATTTAATCGTTAAAACAGATGTGTGAAGGTCGTTGTTAATTCGGATCTTAGACTAATAAATACTATAAAAACATTAAACTATACTTATCTATATAAAATTAATTATTGGAAGTGGAATACAAATGGTATAACTATAAAGAATCACACATATAACGAATCACGTTTAAACAAATTAGTACTAAATCCGAAATGGTAAACTTAAGTGCTTAAAAAATTTTACTAAAAGTTTACTGGCTGTACCGCGAGCACGAAAAATCTGCCCAACCTTAAGATATGGTATGCATGGCTCGTAAATGCTGCGCTTCTTCCTCATATATAATAATCACCTGATTTTCGTCGTTCGTTTCGAAGCGATTGGTGGAATCTATGACAAGAGCGGCGCCGTCTCTGGCGCGACTGTGCACGATTATGTCGAAGCGTCGATTGCCTACAAAAGATTGGCATGACACATCTTCGTACACAACCATTTCTGCGACTTAAATAAATTTACAATTGCTGTTCTCACGCGGTGGTGGCGATTGTTGAGCAGACCTTGTCCTCGTTGGCAGTATCCCAGGACATGGGGAAGGATTTCGAGCTCTGCACATCCAAAATGGCGGCAGGATGGTCCTGCGGTAATGCGTTCGGGAGTGGCTCTCGTGGAGAGCGATGTACAGTTCATTTTAATTGCATTTTTTAAATTCGCTGCTGGATAGTCCCATCTTTTTTTGTAATCCGAGCATTTGTTTTCGTATATTCTTTGTATTTGATGACCCCCATACCTCTTTGCGAATACGTACACCACCTGAACCTCTTAGTTTGGTACGCATTTCACGAGAGTTGTTGCCGGTTAAATTAAATTAAATTTGGCATGAGGTCATAATGTCATCTTACGTACTTAATTAGTGTAACTTGTAAAATAGAGTAAAAGATTAATAGAATTAATAAAAAAATCGGTCAAGTACGAGTCGGACTCGTGCACGAAGGGTTCTGTACCATCGTACAACATTAAAAAAAAACACGTTTCTTGTATGAGGATCCTTTTAGTTTTTAACTTTATTTTATTTTTATAGTTTGTTGATAGCCGCCATAGTAGTACATACTTCGTGGATATTTCAAGCGTGAGTAATGATCTCAGAACCATCAATCATCAAAAACGTCGAAAAAAACATGTTCCTTGTATGAGGCCCCCTTTTATTTTTAACTTTATTTTATTTCTTTTCAAATTTAATTTATAGTGCCGATAGTTTCCGAGTAACATGGCTGTGACAGAGTTTATCCTGATCATAGAGTAAATTAATTTGACAGCAGCGTTTCGTTTTAATGATGTTGTATTAAAGTCATAAATGTCACGTGACAGTATTTAAGTGATATTACGCAATTTTGCGGGGTTGAAGACCGGTGCGCGTGGATTTTCCGGGGATGGAGACCGGCGCGCGGGGATCTTGCGCACTGAAACTCGTACTAAAACTCGCCATCTTACACCAGCTAGCTATAGTATGAGTGGTTAGACGGTAAAAGCAGAAGAGGGCTTCTAGTCATTTCGTACTTTTATGATCCAGACATACAGATGAATAAAACAATATAGTAAAAGTTCCGTTTTTAGCCATTTCCCTAGGGTACTAGTGAATTGAACAAGAGGATTTCTTAAGAAAAATTCAAGACCTTTTCAATTAGATCACTTCAACACTTAACGCTCACTCCATGTTTGTCAGCTGTTAGTATTTTCACTGGTGGACACGGGTACTTTACATGTATGTAGGTCGAATCTAATTCTTGGCTTTCCACCAATCCTCCATGTGTTAGTATGGACTTCTCTCTTTCGATTAGCACTAGAAAATCCCAAATAATATG
Source organism: Luffia ferchaultella (assembly GCA_949709985.1). Classification (NCBI taxonomy): domain Eukaryota; kingdom Metazoa; phylum Arthropoda; class Insecta; order Lepidoptera; family Psychidae; genus Luffia; species Luffia ferchaultella. Next base: position 7,075,962 of record OX453264.1, on the reverse strand, counting down.
ATACGATGGTGGAGATACGGGTGGATTTAAAATCCAAAACACCCACCATCAAGATCTCATACCCACGTTTTCAGTCAATAAATGTCAATTAAATCAATTTAAATGTCCCTGATGACCTAATAACCAAAGTTAAGGGGAACATAGTCTCCGCACACCAGGATGGCTATTTCGAGCCAGCATCGTCGCCTTCTGAGCCGTTGACTATCGTCAAAAGTAATGAGGATAAGGGTACAAAAGGGACAGTTAAGGGGTGCTGTTCGCCTCCTAATATCAGATGACATGTTCGCCCAACTCAATTCAGGTACAAACATTCTTCTCTTTTCCGACCTCTGTTTCCCGTCGGCGCGGCGCCTAATTTTTTAATCACATCCTCAGATCTGCCGAATGCCGTAAGCATTATGGGGCATTACCGCATAAATTTTTGCGTGTTCAGCCGAATGTAGTCTAAAGTTTAGAGCGTAGAGAGCTTCCTGAACTTAGCAAAAAGTAAAAAAATTACATGAAAAATTAAACTTTTAACATGTTTATCTAATTAAATATGTGTAACCACGCTTTACCAATAATTCTTACGGGAAAACATTTTATTGTGAAAATTTGACCTGCCTATTTCCTTTCGAAACTGATGGAGTCTTGGTTTGATTGATTTAATACCTGCCTATACCTAGAAAAAATTTGGAAGATGATAAAAAAAACTCCAGCACACCATATAAACTCAGACATAATATCACAATGAACTTTTAAAATAAATATTTTAATATTTTAAATCATTATATCTTCCATTAATAAACAATAGGCGATTTAATAGTCTTTCAGAAACTAAACGCCTACTAGAATTTAATACAACAAATATTTAACATTTTGCTATTACACAAGCGGCAGGCGCTTGTTACGAACTATAAGCAGAGACATGGCGCGGCTGTGACCTGCAACGGACAGATAAGTCGCATGGCGACCCGAGAACCGGGTATATACCCTGGGGAATTGTGACTTCTGTTGAACTAGTCTACATACTTTACGAAATAATGTCAAAAATTTCATCAAAATAAGTATGTCAAAAATGTATGTATGGTCCAAACCCTGCCCTGTCCTGCTAATATAAAATTTGTAATTTTTTCTGAGTTATTATTTTGTAACGGTTTTTAAGTTAATTAAATAATTATTAATAAAATATTGTTTACAAAACATGCTAAGTTACATATTTGAAAATCCAAAAAAAAAAAAACGTAGATAATGACTTCGGAACTTTATAAATCGCTGTAGCATTGAATCTTTTAGTTTCGAAGAAGGTGCCACCTTCTTCTTCTTAAAGAAGTGGTAAATCACCTCCCTGCATGCATGGTGGCATGTAGATACACTGCCCTGGTGGCAACACAACCTTCTCAAGCGAGGAGAAACTTTATGTATGGTATACAGGCACTCAGCGCTCAAAAATTTATTACGTCATTGACTAAAATCTATAAATGGGATGTACTTCTGCCACCGTTTTCCATTTTCTTTTTAAAACCCCAAACATGTTAAAATTAATTCACTGTAGATGTTCTACGAAAACATTTCCTAGTTGTAGTACTCGGATAAATTTGGAAAACATGGTTTTCGCATCGAAAATCTAATTACATAGTTTATTTCTAGATTACGATGACTGGGTTACAACTGAAACGTATTGAAAGTGTGCGATTTCATACGTTGCAAAAATCATGTTTCCCGTAAATACCCGAGAAGGTACTATTTCTGACGGCTACAAAGGTTTTCTCGAAATTCATTTATTTTAAAAATTTTCATTCAAGTATCAAAACTATTTGTTCGCATCAAGGCCTACAGTGGCATACAAGGTCTTAATCCGTGCTTCTTCTGAAAGGAATCCGCCCTGACACTTCCCTGACGACATCCAAATCTGCCACCCTACGTCCGCAAACTGTTAAGGGGCTTTTTACCGTCGATTAATAAAGGTCCGATTAATAATAGCCGAACAAAAAAAGACAGACTTTGTTTGTATTTGATTATCATGCGGACACGTAACCTCGAAAATCAGTCAAGTTGCAAGGTGAACTCGTATACCGAGTGTTCCATACCAACAGTCAATATTATTATATACGAGCGACTCGCCCCGACTTCGCACGGGTAGCAGAGCCTATCCTCACATGTTCAACGCAACAACCTAACATGTAACATATGTTTATCTTATTTGGAGTATTTTTAATGAATTTTATTTCTAACCCCGCGAATATTTGAAAAATTCAAACAAACTAAAATATTTCTCTCTATACAGTACAATGATAACTTCTACAAGATTTCGCGTCGCATCGGTGTGGGACTGCTTGAATTTATTTCGTCGCGCGATAGTTTTAATTTGGCCATAACACCTAAGGTATGAATTCAAAATGTATGGTGTAAAGGGCAATTAAAATGTGCATGAAAAGCGTAAGGTAACTAGCGTATTTAATGTGATAAAGAGTAATATCGTATACACGTAAATAGCTTTCCAATCACCACGTTATACATGAACATTTTATTAAATATTAAAATAGGTATAGTAAGCTATCCTTAAAAGGTAGACATTATGGCATGGCGGACTTTTATTTAGACTTATAAAAGAGAAACAATAAATCCATAAATTGTTTTTTTTTATCCCAGAAGCTATATTAATGAAAATTGGGACAGTGAACAGGAAATAACAATCCGCATAGAACATGCCAGAATGCACCATAATTGCATTTTGCTTTATGGTGCGAAAGCTGGACACTGACATCTGTTCTCTGCAAAAAGTTGGATGGCTTTGAGATGTGGGTATATACCGTCCTACGCTCCGCATCTCGTGAGTTTATCGAGTGAAGACCACCGAAGTATTGCGACGTATGTCCAAAAGCATGGATGTCATGAACACTGTTAAGAGTAGGAAGTTGGGATATTTCGGCCATATCATGAGGAACCACAAATACCGCATACTCCAGTTGGTGATGCAAGGCAATATTCAGGGCAAAAGGCCCTCTGGCGGAAGGAAGACCTCCTAGTTAAAGGACCTGAGAGAATGGTTTGGCCAAAGCACCAAATCGCTGTATGGTGCCGCAGTGTCCAACGTTTAGGCAGCGTTTTTAATGGAAGCTCCCAGTAGGTATGTTTGATTTTTTCCGACTTCTTCAACAATCATTGACTTATTCCAACCAAGTTTCACAAAACATTAATGAATTATACACATGAATCACTCTGCTCTTTGGTAACAATTGCATGATACCATGTTGCAAACTTTTGAACAATGCCCATTGGCCCATGTGTGTAGTTGGCAGGTACTTTATCGCGGTTCACTGATAACAGATATTTTTAGTAATATACTGGCTACATACACTCTAACACAGCTCTGCCATCTGTCAAAATGTCCACATTTCACATACCTACATTTCGATTCAAATCAATCTCAACCGAGCTACCGCACCAGTTCAGGCTCTTTGCTACAGCGGGCTATTGCTTTTTTTTTAATTAAAAAATATACTTTTTCATATGGAGCCATTCTGGAGCACAGAATATCATAAGTCGCAATCAAGCGATAGCGGCAAGCCCAAAAACTATTATCAAAAATAGTATGTTAACAAAAAAATGTATATGAGACGACAGAAAACCTAATCGAGAATCGAAGGGGATAATTTCTAATCACCGAATTAATAAGAATTTATCAAATTATCAGACAAATATTAGCATTTCAACCTTGGACAATTTCAACACATATTTTCAAAGCAACGAACATTTTAATAACTCAAACACGGTATAATATTAAAATCCGCAGCGAGATTTTCACGACAAAAAGGGCTTTATTCGAAAAACCTCACCAGTAAATTCGTTATAAAATCTAAGTGTATTATGTCCTTACATAATCAAATAAAAGTAAACCTTAAATTGAATTGTATAAGGTTTAAATTCGTTTTACTACATACCGTTTGTTACGTTATGTTACTTTTGATTAAGAGTATCGAGCTATTATGAGAAAAATTGGAAAACGACGACAATGAGTTGAGCGGCGTGATAGCAAAAACCGTCTGCTTTTAGGGGTGCCACTTCATAACATACTCAATTTTATAATAAACTAATTTTACGTACCGGCTTCCCTCGTAATATAAAATAATTCAATCGTTAATAAATACATACGTATTTCAAGACTTCTTCTTCTTTTTAATTATAGCGTTTTTTGCTTATATCAATTTCGCCAATGTAATACTACTTCTGTCGGTCGATCGAAGTGTCTTTAGACATTACCCTAGATGCATGGAGCTATGACATTTTTAGCGCCTCGCCCCTGGAGACAGCTCGTCCAGCTCATCACGATTGTCAATCAGGTCAATCTCCGCGGTGATGAAGCATACTTGATCACAATTTTGGTGTGACAAAAGGAGATAGCTGTCATAGAATGTCATGATTGAAAGTCGAGAACTTATTGTCATGTTACCTCTGTAATGCCTGCAAACACACAATCACAGCTGGATTTTTATCCGTAGATTTCGTAGGGACCTACATGGCACTATGATTCTTGATTGGCTAATTTACTGCGAGTTCACATGTTGTAAAATTGGCTGATAAACTGTGACCTATAGTTTTTTAAATTAGGTAATTAATAATTATATATATAATTTTTATTTATTAACATTATGTGAATAAAACCACTAAATACTTTTCTAGCTATTTTTCGCGGGTTACCTATATAGTTTAGGCAAGGAATGGCAGGGAAGAAAGTAATAAAAATAAGAGAGAAAGAGGGAAAAAGTAGAGAAGGATAAAGAAGTAGATAATAAACGTTAATCATAATAAAAATTGCCTTTGCATGTTATAAGAACTACCGTATGCGCTATTAAGATTTTTGTCATAGCGTAAATAATACAAACGTGTGGGTAAGTCCACAAAGTCAAAGTCGCGGGGGCTCACTACATAAAGAGTCGAGGAGGTTAGAGGTGCCATGTGATAGTATTTGTTCAGAGACACCGTCCCAAAAATAATTACGCAACAAATATAAGTAAAAAATTATCTACGCATACACCAGTTCATCCTTTTTACTTTGGTATGGTTTGATGTCCCATTAGAGTTTATGTCATGAGATCTGTCTTGCACTGCATACTTGAAGGGGACAGCGTATTTGCCTACATGCCAACTCTACCCTACTCTATTGCTCTGTGCTACTATCTGAGCTGTTCTAGACTTTTTTACGCCACATTGATTTGATTTTCTGTGCACGACCGGGCGTGTACAACCCTATTGGATAAGCTAACGGGAATTTAAAAGAGTACCGGTATTGGCCCCGGACGTTCAATTAAACTGTGGTGCGCTCTGTCATTCTCTATTCCGCTACATTAATTTTTACCCACAAATATAAATTCACTTCTACGTTATGGATGTACATAGAGATACCGCGTCGTCGTGACCGCAAAAATGTGAGCTGGAAAATGTAGGTAGGTACCTACGCTCCAGGTTAAATATATTACACTTGATATAGGTATAGACATATCTAGAATTTAGTGTGACGCACATATAAAATTCGTACTGGAAAAAAAATAAAGAATCTATTATTACATTTCAAGTGTAATTTGACAAAATGTTCAAAACAAGCAATGACATTACCAAGATATTACCCACATACAGTTTGTCGAATATTTCAGTCTGTCAATTTACTCACGCTTCCGATTGTATCGAAATATGCTACGGTCATTTACCTATGATGGCAACGGTCTATCTTGATGATTCTGTTATCTAAGATTTGAAGTTACAAAATCTTGGGCGCAATATTCTAAGCCATATACATATTCGGACTCAATTAAATAGTCGTCTAAACTTTTAGATTGAGCGGCCGTGTCAAATATTTTTGCTTAGGTAGGTAGGTAGGTACCTACCTATATAAAACAGGTGCTAATTATTATTATTTTGAAATCTAGCTCTATTCACAATTTCAGATTAGTGTGTCGAATTTATTTCTAATGAATTAATGAATTTATAAAAATTAATGTTAAATATGTCCTATCATGAAATAACCGTGCTCCGCGCTGTAAGTAAAAAATGAAGTAGGTACAAATGGAATATGGGTACCTAATCAATGTTATACGACAAAAATAGGAAAAATTAAATTATTTAATATTACGTTTTTTGTAGATAAGGTAGGTACTAAGGTACACGTGGCATATTGTTACAAAATTAACTATACAAGGAAAGTACCATACGGCATAGCACTTATGCCTATAGCGACGGTTTTACCGTGCTGTCTTAGTGGCTGTTTTATAATAAATTCTCAATGCTTATAATTTTTGACACTCATAAATAAATCAGAATTTATACAGTACCTATCTACTTCCTTTTGACCTAGAATCATTATATTTGGATTGGAAAGGAGCAAGCATTTTATATCCCTAATAAAGCTGAAGAGTTTGTTTTTTTTTGTTTGAACACTCTAATCTCTGAAACCGCTAGTTGGGTTTGAAAAATTCTTTTTGTATGTAATGGTCCAATTTTTAAGGAAGGTTGTAGGCCATATAGCTATTCCTACTATGGAATCATAGCGTCTGTCCGTCTGTTCCAGGTAATCCCCGAAAAAACTAAATCGGTTTTAATGTAACATGGCAGAAATAAAAAGACCGCTGCTTTTTATTTGTTTGTTTGTTTGTACGTTTAGCTGTCTGTTCGAGCTAGTCTCCAAAACGATTTTAATGAAATTCTACAGCTGATATGAAAAGGAAGTTACTAGGAGTATCATACACATTTTTGTCTGTGTTTGTTTGGGCTAGTCTCCGGAACGACTGAAAGATATCTTCTTTACATTCTAGAAATATTTAGTGCATATGGTTAAGTACTTAACTATCTATTTAAAAATATAAAAAATGATGAACTTAAGAAAGGCAGAAGATTTCGATCCTAGGGTTCTTGAACTCTCAAAAAAAAACCAAACGCACTATTGAATGTTGTCAATAGCTTCAATCAAATCAAATCTAACACCTCGTTTCCACCAAGTATAGTATAGTACACTGTATTATACTGTCATATCCATACAGTATCACTGTATCATACAGTGTATTTATACTTAGTGGAAACGAGGTGTAACATCGTCCGTCAAGGCGTCAACTTGTGGTCAACTTATTCATGTTCACAGAGTACTTTGTAGTTATTAGTTTTAATAGAGACATAACTCCGCCGTAAAAAAAGGAAATACGATAATAGCGCCAAAAATGCCAAAATACGCGAGCCTTGGAACTAAATACAGCGTCATCTAACGTGAAATAGTAAAAAAATAAGAAGTTTAGTACTGCCACCTATGAACAGCATTTCAAACAATACAGTGACATTGAACACAACCATCAAAACAACCTTGAAACAACCATGGAACTATTATATACTACGTACAACTGAAAGGAGCTCTCTCTAACATTAGCGTGGTCATACGTAAACAGGTGTTTAAAAAAAAAAAGTGCGAAAGGGAAGTAACCGGGTGCCTAACTATCTCTTTCTACACCACTTCTGTGTGGCTAGCATAAAATATACCACTACACTGGGAAAAGTACTATGGTGAATTTAGATTTTATTATGAGGGAACCGAGGAATAAAAAACTATGCGTCATGATAATTACGATACAAAATCTATAATTTCCGCTGATGCATGATGTTTTCCTCTTCATATTTCTCGTTTTTTATTATGGGGGTCATCCATTGCTCGACTGTTGAACATTTTTCTTATGATAGGTAATTAGTAGCCTACAAAAGTCAGGTAATGGGATGGCTTAGCAATGCATGATCTCACGTCGCGTTCTAATATCACTTCTTCTGAAAGTTCTGAATCCATTTTGATGATTTTTGTATTTGATCACTATTTTTCAACATAGGGTAGATACAGTGGAAGAATTATCGAAATCAGCTGGTCTAATACGCCACTATGGCCGTTCCATATCCGAGCTGCTATTTTTGTGACTTCTGGTTTTTAATATATCTTGGTATGCGGATGATAATAGTATTTTTAAAGCTTGTTATGGTATATTTCATATTTGTTAAAATTTTTATTAATATTTAAAACGAAAGTTTTAATTTATGGTTTTATGCTGGCAACTGAAACGAGAATTTGGGGAATTATGACATTTGTCAAAGTTGAAGTTTTTGACGTCATAATACTAAGGTGTCCATAATGTTTAGATTAGTTAATAATAATACTTTGGTAGTTGCCTTTTGCCCTCTTTTGCCTATGATGTGGCCGAAATAATAGGTTGCTAGATATTTCAATGACTATGAAAGATGGAAACCTATGTATTGTTTTAAAGAGAAACGTTTTTCGTTAAAGTACGAAAATAATTTAGTTATAATATCTGACGTCATTCTAGTTACAGATTTGACACCATATAGGTAATGAATTTGACGTCATATATGCATTTGTGAGACTTGTGTGTGTGATTTCGATGGGGTATTGAATCTGTCCGTATCTCTGGTGCCAATCGAAAAGAAGGAGGCGATCATATTAATATTTGAAATCCTTAGGTCTCGCACCAGCGTTGAATTTTGAGACATTCGGCCCTAGAAATAATGTTTCGGAACCTAGAGTCTTTCAAATCCATTTTTATCCGCCGAATGATTGGGAATTTTCGAGAAAGAAAGGAGCTTGTTTGCCTTGACGAACTTATGTTTTCAAGTTCCCACGTGCGCTTAAGGCGGTGAAGTGGGACAATATATATTTCAAACATATATATCTACAGAATCCTTGACCTTTTTAATAACCTGTTTAGGCTCATTGGGATCGTTTCAACGGATATTTTCTGAGTGATAGTTCTGAGGGCTTCGGCGTGCAAAAGTACCTACGCAACTTGTCGCGCTTGGATCTTTACTTCTGTGGGATTTAACTATTTTGTAAATAAAGGCGGTCAGCCATCCAATTATGAATCACATTCTAGGTAGCTTTATTTCTGTAATCAATAGAAGATTTGTTTTCAAAATGGTATTATACATAAAGGGAGCATGCAGCTAATTTACTAAGGTGGTTGGGATATCGATATTTGAAGCTTTGATTTTTAGAGTTACTAACTGATTCACAATTTATTTTGGAGGTGAGAAGCCTCCGTCGATTGATCATATTTTGTGCGGGTTGCCCGCTTTTAGTGACTAGCTCTCTTGAACTTCTGTTTGCTTGCTTCTACTTTTCTATCGAGGTGGATAGGAGTCGGGCTACTGCCGTTTATTTTATTTTTTGTAAATTTGATGATTTAACAGTATTTCGTACAAATCCAACCAGTATTTTTGATGCTATCGCAAGTTGTACTACGCGGTGGCCACGCGAGACCTCATTTTCAGTGCTTACGTTCGTGTTTTATGATCCCTTATAAATATTAAAATTATTTGTTAATAATGAATGTAAATTGATTCCCATCATTCATGTATGTTTTTTTACTCCATAATTATACTGATGTATGTTTGTAGCATTTTAATTTGAAATCTGCTAAACCAATTTTGACAAATGTTCGAATTAAAGGTTCTAATTTACTAAATTACGAATAGGTTATTGACACGGACATACAGAAATCTTTATACTCATGTAAAAAAAGTTAACTTCAGTGTCACGGGTTAAGATACGCTTAGAGAGTTTTGTTCGATGTTAGTCGAAAATTAAAAAGTTCCTGTTATCGTCTTATTTATCCTACGTAACTTTGTCACCCTAATCAGAATGAGACAATATGGCACCCACTAACGTCCTTGTTACTTTTATCTTTTTAATTCGTTTTCAAGGTCAAATTTCTAGGACCTCGAAATTTCTTCGTAGAGCTCATTCCAGTTGTACGTAGTACATATTAGTTCTATGGAAACAACAAACGAAAATAATGACACTAATCGTGTACCATTCTACCAACTTTTTACTTAGTGCTATTTTTGACATCTTTAACCTACCCACTTATTATTAATAAACACGTAGGGATCACAAAATATTATATTTAAATTTGGTAGGTAAACAAAAAAATCATGTGGTAGAGATAAAACAAATTTGAAATGTAGGTAGGTACAGTTACAATTGTGCAATGAAAGAAAAAGATTTTTTGGTGTACAGTATAACGCACCAATCTTTCCCGCTCTGAGTCGCCTGCGAATGACTCTTGTATATGACTCTATTATACGCAGGCACAACATGGGAACAGCGGCGTGGACAGCATGGTGAGGAGCGGCCGCCGAGTGCGCACGCGAATTACCAGTCCTCTGTTTCATCTCCTCCGTGCTTTTATGTCCTGCTACCTGCTGCGACGATTAATAATTTCACACATCAAATAAAATTCAGAAAAACAATTATTCAGCAGCTTTTCATGGTGAAGATTCAATTTGGTGGAGGATTTAGCAGTTTTTAGATTTAATTTGTTTGCGAAATCTAAATAAATATATAAAGTAAATAATAATCAAATGAATGTAATTGGTCATAAAGTTTGTATTTATAGCTTATCAAAAATTAAACAATCAGTTTTCTTTAATATAAAACAGTGTTATATGTAAAACAGAATATTTTTTTAGAGAATCTGTAATTGTACTCAACAAACATTATTACAGTCGTAGGTGTTTGTATTTGTAAGTAGTTTAGTGCGATGGCAAAGTCAATCTATTTTATTTAAACCAGTGATGGCCAAACTATTTTTACAGTGGGCCACTTTCATGTAATCAACTTGTGTGCGGACGGGCTACAACACTAATACTTTAATGATGAAATACATGAATTTGTTTTGATTTACAAAGCATTTCTAAATCTAAACTTTTGAATCACGTTTTTAATACAATAGCTGTCGAAAACAATGTGCAACAATGTGAAATGTTCTTCATTTTGCGGAGATTTTTCACCTTGCGCAGCTTGGACTCACTGTGGTGGCGGAATGGCTAAATACTAATATACTTACACTTAATTTAACAAAACACGTTACATTTTTAATTCGTAACCAAGACTAGCAGTATTTAAAATCACATGCTCTTACTGCGCACTTGTGCTCATCTGCGGAAGCACAGTCATGCTCATGTCCAAGGCTTGATAGAACGAATCTCATGAAATACCTGGGTTTCTGGATTGACCAAAATATGAACTTCCGACATTACATCGATACGGTCGCAGTCCGAATTCGTAAGCTTATCTACATTTTTAAATCCCTTCGACATGTAGCTAACGTTTCTGTTCTTAAACAAGTTTACTTTGCTCTTTGTCAGTCCACATTAGTATATTGTATGTCCTTATGGGGTGAAGCACCTAAAACCTATCTCATAAAACTGGAACGAGCCCAGAAGACTTTATTAAAAGTAAGCGCGTTTCTTCCCCGATCGTATCCCACAAAAGAGCTTTACAAGCACTACAATGTTTTAACTGTTCGACAATTGTTTATATCACAAACGGTATTGAAAATGCATGTTGGCACAACGCATAATCCCTTAACTCTGTCAAAGAAACGAAAAAAGGATATATTTTTCGGTCTACCGCAGTAAAAAGAAAATTTGGTCAAAATTTTTTTTCGTTTCCTTGGAACCTTTACAATAAAATAAATGCTCAAATCCCTATCTTTTCACTACCTAGATACACATGTAAACGCAAAGTGACTGCATGGCTGCAAGAGCAAGATTATGAATGCATAGAAAGCATGTTGAAACCTATAGCATAACCACCCAGTTGTGTCTGTATAAACTGCAAAATCGTCTGCACGGTCACACCTATTACAGACCCCCATAGGGAATGCACACACGCACACATTCAAATGTATACGCTCGAATATATAACTCCACACACATAAACACACCCAAACAGTGTGTGAACACTTATATCGCAGAGCATGTTTGGAAAAATACATGAATGATGTCTGTCCTCTCACTACATGCTGGTTTAATAATTGATTTAATTTTAATTTGTTACTATATATAGTATGTTTTAGTTTTAGCAATGCTTGGAGGATCTGGTAGTCTGGGAAACAGGAAGGAGCTTGCCTTCCTTGTCCAGTCACCAGACTCTTCCACAACGCAAAAATGTAAAAAGAAATAAAAAAAATCTGGTATTAAACTCGACAATGGCCACTCATTTCTGTTTAATAATTGTATAAGATTTGTAATATAACTGTATAAGAATTCAATATGATTGTTTTAATCTAAGGATTTTTATTCTTTTTTTAGGGTTTCGTGGCCAACAAGAACTCTAATTCGAAAAATGAGAATAGATTTTATTTTCCCATCTATCCCATGATGTGGGGTGGGTAGAGTGCAAAATTTTGCGGGTTTATGAAAATAATTTTGTGATGCATTAATCCATTTGCGAAATACTAAGCATTGAAGTGCTAACTATTGTTTGGATCAAGCGTTGTCCCCTGCCAGCTAATCGCGTGTTTTTGGATACCTATGCGAAAAATTCACAGCAGTAGTATATATAACTAAGTTCAAAGGAATATTATAACAGCTAAATAGGTTTAACAAGGAAACAAGTAATAGTCGATTGACTTATAAAATAAATAGGTACCTATATTCATAAAATCAAACAATCAGGCCCCCTTCTAAATCCGCATATTTTGACGCGCAATTACGAAACCCTACACTGCGAGTGGCCCGACACGCAGTTATACATTAATGACATTTAAAAACATTTTATAAAAGACCCTGAATAAAGAAAATCTACTAAATCAGTAAAAATACTTAAAAGCTGGCCACCTTAAAATAGTGTAGCGTCATCTACCCTAAGATAGTAAAACTATGATGTCTAGTGCTGGTATCTGTATTGGGGACTTTGAAACAAAATTATAATGCTATTAAATTGAAAAGAAACATGATTATAAGCAAATTAAATGATCTCGACGTAGACGGAGTAGGATCTCGATGTCTTCTTAAGTTTGCACACTTATTGGAACCAATTACCATAGTGATATTTCTAAGATTGTCATGCATGCCTGTTCATGTCATGTTCTGGTGGTCGTCAACTAAAAAAAGGTGTGAAAAAGATATTTCTTTAGGAAAATACTATTTTTTATTTTGTTGTTACTAAAGGGATACTGTTTGTAAAGCAAAAACAATATCAAATACCTCCTAAAGTAAGTACATATTAAAAGATTATTATTTTTACACTCATATTTACATTCATACATTTAAAATTATGTGCACCTGCACCGGCATTTTTATTGTTGACAACTTAAGTTGAATTTATTTGATGATTCCACGATTTTATTTCTCATTATAGCGTATCAACACTGACACGATGCCGACCAAGAAAGAAAAAGAACTGAAAAATCGAAGTGATGAAAAAAGGAAAACTGGTGTGCCGGTACCTAGTTACTTATTTTTTTGTAGAGTATTAAATGCTTAGTTTTGAAATCGTTCTATAAAATAATAATGATAGGTATGAGTTATCAACATAGTTTCCAATCAAACATCAAAGAGAAAAGAAGTAGGCTTCACCAGAAGACTCGCTTCTTTGGCCCATTTCTTTAGAGGAGCTTAGCTCCTTCGCTCAAGACTGTTTTGGTGAGCTTCTGGCTGCATCACAAAAAAATTCCAGAAAATGCGCAATTCATACTTACCAAATAAAAGTAAAGAAGTAAATCTTTTTTTACTAAATGTGCACATCTGCGACAAAAAAATATTGTAAAAATCTTTATAAAATATAAGATTAAGTATGATACCTATATAGAAATTTTGATAGCGCTTTCCAATGTTGCGTGCTGAAAAGTTACAAAATATTTAAATACAGGCTTCTAATATTCAATAATTCAATATTAATTAATAAGTAAACCTAACTAAGAAATCCTATTCAGAAATATTATTCATTCTCATATAATTACTATAATAACACCAAAAACAAATTTATTTCAGTGGGGCAAAATTATGTTCTTTACATCAGCTACTTTAATTGCTGGAGCATCATATGTTGTGTATGATTACTTAACAACACCCCCACCGCTTCCAGAAGTAGATTTGGATTACTGGTGGGGACCACCTTTATCTGAGAACTCCAAAGAAGACAAGACTTTAAGACCATTCAAAGTTGATTTTTCTGATGTGGTATGTATTACTTTTGTATATTTTTTAGAGTTCCATACCCATAAGGTATCAACGGGAACTGTATTACTAACACCTCGTTTCCACCAAGTATAATACAGTGTATGATACAGTGAAACGGTATGGATATCACAGTATAATACAGTGTATTATACTTGGTGGAAACAAGGTGTAAGACTCCGCTGTCTGTCAGTCCGTCCACCTGTCACAGGGCTGTATCGTGTGAATCGTAATATGTAGACACTTAAAATTTTCCTAAATTGTGTATTACTATGCCCGCTATAGCAACAAATGATAAAATAAAATAAAGATTATAGTCTGTCTCCATATAAGTAACATGTTTTTTTTTTTTTTAATTTTTGGTAATTGGTTGGTAGTTGTGAGATCATTGTTTACGCTTGAAATTTTCATGAAGTATGTATGAATATGGCTGCTATAACAACTTATAAAAATTGTATTATTGTATTATTATTAAAATCATTATAAAAATTAAATAAAGTTAAAAATTAAAGGGAGTCCCGTCCCCATACAAGAAACTTGTTTTTTTTATGTTGTATGGTGGTATGGAAACTTTTGTATACTAATTCAATTCAACTGGTATTGGAAATGCAACTGGTATTGGAATTAGAAATTAGAATGTACTTTACTGTCACGGAATATACACTGCAATGTGTAACAACATCTAACATTATTATATTTGCTTTCCAATATTGTGTAGGTACTTTTACTTTCTGAGTAAAATTTAATATTACACACAGTAGGTTTTTGCAAATTGTGATTGAAATGTTACAATATAGTAGGATTTAAATTAAGATCATTTAAAATGTCTTTAATATATAAATTATAAAGAATTTTAATTTAAAAAAAAATTAATATGTATTAGTAACGCTCAAGAGAGGATCAAGTGCAAAAAAAAATACCTGTAAAAACCAGTCTCAAACTAGGCGGTGCCTGTATTATGGCTACTGACAACTGATAAAAATAATAATATCTGGTACATCCCACACAGCGCCATCTAGTCCCAAACTAAGCAAAGGTTGTATTATGGGTATCAGAAAACTTATATACATACCGAAATATTTATAATATAAATATTATTCATATGTGTTACACCCAGACACAGAACAAATAGACATGTTCATGCACACAAATATTTTTTCTGGGCGGGAATTGAACCCGCAAACCTTGGCTCCACAGTTTGGGTCTCTAACCACTCGGCCAATCGTTCAGTCAAATACTTAGATGCTTTCTTTTAAAACATTCATACAGTGTTGGTCACATATAATAAAATATATAATAAATTATTTTAAATAAAAATAAAAAATTATTATTTAAAGCTGTAATTACATAAGGTGAGAGCTCGGGAATAGGTTTTTACACAATAGCTTGCTTACCACTACATACACATCTGCACCATGCACACATACATGGCGCTATTACCAGCAAATAACTAGTCTTGATCATTATTGATTATATTTTTTTACACAATAGATTGCTTACCACTACATACGCATCTGCACCATACACACATACATGGTGCTATTACCAGCAAATAACTAGTCTTGATCATTATTGATTATATTTTTGTACACAATAGATTGCTTACCACTACATACGCATCTGCACCATGCACACATACATGGCGCTATTACCAGCAAATAACTAGTCTTGATCATTATTGATTATATTTTTTTTTATTTAGTGAAGAACTAGTTTTCTTTTAGTCATCTTTATAAATGTTGCTCCATTTGACGACCGCTTAGCCTAGTGGGTAGCGACCCTGCCTACGAAGCTGGAGGTCCCGGTTTCGAATCCCAGGTCAGGTCAGTATTAATATGATGAATATTGATACTGGTACCGGGTCTTGGTTGTTATATATATAAAAAAAAATATATATAATTATATATTATAAAGAATATTTAAGTATGTATATCAGTTGTCTAGTAAACCATAACACAAGCATAATACTTGCTTACTTTGGGACTAGATGACGCTGTGTGGGAAGTCCCATGTATTATTATTATTATTATTATTTTAGATAGGTAGTTAAGATGTTTCTGTATAGTACATATAAAATGAATAAATTTTCATAAAAAAATGTAGACAATATTATATTGTGCCACTGTGATGCAATTAAAGGTTTCGCGATACGAGTGCATTTTTTGTGATATGAGGTGAAGCCGAGTTCCCATTGAATAAGGTGACATTTTTAATTTTTATTTCATCAACTTCTACTATATTTGATTCTGAACTGATAGCTTCCAAAAATCGATATGCAAGGGTTCGTGTGATCTCGGATCACAAATCTGTGGTCAAAATAGATGCGAAATGGTCAAATATTATGTGTGAAATTCCACCCCGCCCATTTCCACCACGCCCCTTTAAAACTTTAAAAATTCTTACAGATTGTGAACGATTTACGGGAACGTCTGTTACACCGCAGAGAATTTGTGGCACCTATGCAAGATGCTGGTTTCACTTATGGGTTCAACTCTGTATTTTTGAGCAGGGTGCTGGACTATTGGCAGAACAAATATGATTTCAAACAAAGAGAAAACTACCTCAATCAGTATGAACATTATATTACTAATGTTCAGGGTCTAGATATACATTACATACATGTTAAACCGAAAGTTTCAAATGATGTAAAGGTAAGACATTTTTATAGAAAAATTGCTATATCTAGAAAAGCAAATACACCCCCCAATGTTCCTAAGAGAACACAAACTGGTGAATGTTAGGAAACTCCTAAAACTAGACAGGAAAAGACAGATCAGTCACAGGTCCATTTTCTGGTCACTTTCTGGCATCGCTATGTAGGGCATGTGGTATTCACGTGATTTAGGTTTTTGTAAATTAAAAACTAATCAATACGCCTATGGTGGATATCAAACCCTTTACTTTTATATTAAATGCGGAGTGCTTAACTACTCAACCAGTGTGGCTCCTCTTGTTATACAGGATGAGATTTTAGTAACCAGCCATAATTTTTCTAGATGTTAGCTATCACCTACAGACCACATTACGTAAATAAAAATATAGGTCTAATATTCGTAATAAACAATTATATCCTAAATATTTTTTAAGAAAATTTGGCTACCTTCTATTTACATACGAAAGGGCAGGGCATGTGGACGGGGCGTGTGCACGTGCACTGGCGCCCTCGTGAACGGTGACTAGTATATTGGTAGTTTTGGGAAAGGTTTACTTAGCCCTAACTGAATATTTTCCTATTGAACGATACTAAAAAGGAACAAGACGGCAAATAGATTTTTATCAAAGGTCATTATATAAAAATTTGGCTGGTCATTAAAACCTCACCCTGCATACATGTGCAATCAAATGTGGAATATGAATAAAAAATTAAAAAAGTTTCCAAATTCTATTTTTGTGTCACTTGGTTTTCTCTGTCATGAATAACTGAGCATTTTTTTCTCTCTTTTGTTTTAGCGCCATTTATCAACAACAAAACAAAATGAGAAATATTCGTTATTTGCAATTGCATTATAATTCAGTGAAAGTCAGTTTGTGTTATTTTGAATCTATTATGATTTCTAATTTTTAATTCAACTTTTTGGTTTTCCTTTACAGCTAAACCATTGTGAATGTTAAACTTAATAAAAAATAATGACAAGTATTATGTACTGTTCTTCCTGATGTGTGATGCTAGAACTTGGCTTTTCTTATTAGTACTGAATTTTTTTTATTTCTCTAAATCCTAATAAAATTAACTGGTATATAGGTAGCAAGGAAAACTGACACAAACAACTTACTAAAACAAATGCATTTAACATGTAATAAAAGAAGCATACAACATCTTTCGTTTTCCTTGTACATATGTAAATGCGTATGTGTTAGTAAATCACTGGTGTCAGCTTTTTTTGGACTACATATAACATATGCCATAAACACGCTTAAGCTTATAAACATTTAGTATTTATATACATAACTATATAATTACCCCTTATAAAGCTACATTATTTCAGATTTCAATCTCTAAGATGAATGCAAAAACACAGGCTATTATATAAAAAAATAAACTATGACATTTTTTTAGGTTATCAAAATATTTTTTAATTCTTCTTCTTTATAAACAACCATATTTTTCAGATTTTACCATTACTCATGCTTCATGGTTGGCCAGGTTCAGTCCGCGAGTTCTACGAGATAATACCTAAATTGACAGAAGTGAGGCATGGACACAAGTTTGTATTTGAAATAATTGCACCAAGTCTACCAGGCTTTGGATTCTCTCAGGTAAAATATTTTTGACGCGGATACGTCTATGTTTTCGTTTGTGATTGAGGTCGTTTCGTGAACAGGGATTTATCAGTCATCTGGTGGTGTGTAAGTGAACTACAACAGTAAGCAGATCTCATACTTACAAATTCGTTCACATATGACATTAACAGATGGCGCTAGTTCGAGCCTTCTTGTTCGTGCAATTTGCGTTTCAACCTCTTACCGGGACCATAGTGCGGGACCATCATGTCAATGTTCATATAAACTTTTTTTTAAAATTATACTGCATTGTGTAATGCTTCAAATTTAATTTTTTTGTCCTTTTTTTCACTGCGTAATGACTGAGTACTCAATGTAAAATCCTATAATAAAAATTTAGAAATGAAATAGCGCTTTCACTTCAGAGAGATTGAACCAAACATGCTTGGCTTAAAAATAGTAAGTTTATTGAATTTTTTTTACAGGCATCAATAAAACCTGGTTTAGGATCCGTGGAAATAGCAGTCATAATGAGAAACCTGATGGAAAGGATCGGAATACAAAAATATTACATTCAGGGTGGAGACATAGGACACGTCGTGGGGTCTATAATGGCAACACTGTTTCCAGAGAAAGTTAGTGGATTCCACACAAACATGCCGACTTTACTACAGCCTTTAAGCGGTATAATGACTCTATTAGGATCATTATGGGCTAGTTTAATTGTCGAAAAAGAATTAGAAGATAGAATGTATCCGTTGTCTAAACATTTCTCGTTCATGTTGGAGGAAAGTGGATATCTACATATTCAAGCCACAAAACCTGATACCATTGGTGAGTCCTTTGAGTTAATATTATTACTTTATCGTTTGTCGAAACCATTTCGGGACCTAGGCGTTGTTGTGATTGTGTGTGTTATTATTATTATTATTATTATTTCTGAATGAAGCCCGCTCAAATGTATTAAGCATAAAGTATTTTCTAACAATTAATATTATCTTTGAAGCACAGATTAAGTCAGTCAAGTTACGACTTACTCGGCTGGGATTAATTCGTCATCCGATCCACAGTAATATGTAAGAGCGGCAGTATGACAAAATAAAGTCTAGACGATCTTATTTTTCCTTAACAAGACGTTTTCTGTATAAAGCAATTTCGCCAGTGTCCAGTTTAAATATTTTTATTATGAATTTAATGAAAAAGGCAATGTTGTACTGCTATTACGGTGTTTTTTTTTTCCAAAATGCCGTCAGAAGCTTAGACTCCTAACGTGCACCATTTTAAAAAATCTCTACACATTCAATAATTTAACGAATTTGTAAAGTTGGGAATATCTCAAAATGAAATATTTTTTATACAATATAAGAGCTCATTGATGTCGTGATGCCCCGAATGTAGCGAAGCTGATTTAAATCTATAAGGCCATATGGCCGTGGTTCGAATCCGGGTGTGTACCAATGAGTTTTTTCTGACTTAAGTACATTAACTATCACTGACTCCGTGCCTCAGAGAGCACGTTAAGCAGTCGGTCCCGGTCGCTGTCAATAGATGGCGGTCGTTACAATCCGCCAACCCTCATTGGAGCAGCGTGGTGGATTTAGGCTCCAAGTCTCCTCCGAGGCCTAAGCCCCTGCAGTGGGGTATAAAAAGGGCTGATGAAAGATCTTATTAACAATTTTTTTATTTCTGTGCCTGTTTTTTGACATGTTTTGTTAAAGGATGTAATTTTAGATCGGGCATTGATTCGAATAGTATTGCGGTGAAGTTAAAGAAAAATTATGCTGAAAGTCCTGTATTGTGTGGTTACTGAATTATCCAACTATACATTTTTTTCTTTTAGAATCCGACCCGGTTGACATAGGTTTTTGATAAATGAAACTATAAAAGATAGATACATAATACTAATTAGTTTCGCTCCAAACAGTATAAGGCAAAAGTAACAAACATACATACACAATCCCGCGGTAGAAAGAAGCCTATGTCCGTCTTTGGGATGCAAGCACAGACAAATCAACCTTTAGACCACGCTTTAATAAACGTCAATACGAAAACGAAATCGCCAAAAAGTGGCGGGTTGCGGGGAGAGGTCGGCTACTTTTCATTGACTCATTCAAAATTGACAATTTAATGGCTTCCAACGTGCTTCCAACTGACGGCTCACTAGTGACGTAGTTATGTAGTGTCACTACATAGCCTTGGCGAATGCTATTCCCTGTTAAAGCGTGGTCTAAAGGTTGACTTCTCTGTGGTTTACAGTTTAGCCGTGAAAGGGTAACAAACATACAGATACATATTCATGGTAAAAACTATCCTATTAGTTGACCCAAATACTAAGTTATCTTCTAAGTTACCTTTCATCAAAATCCGTCCAGTAGTTTATGCGTGATGCGTGAACAGACAGACATTTCAAAAATTATCGTTATTGCCTCTATATCTTAAGTTATGTTCACATATTCCCAAAAAAGTTTAAATGTAGACACAACCCGTTCAGTTTTATTATATTGTTACGTGTTAGGGTTCGAAGGATCTGGAGAGAAAGACCTGCTGACTCTTGAAGACTTTATTCACTAGCACTAGGTCCAAACACTAAGCACTAACGATGTCCTATATCGTAGCCAAGTCGTAGATTTCACTTGTATCACTCACTCACACTTGGATCACTAGTTTTCGTTTCGACGTTGCCTTGAAGGTAGCCCAAAACTGAACTGGAACTCGCTCGCCCTCCTGCGGCTATTTATATGGGTCGTAACGAGCCTCGAGAGCATTCTAGAACTCACTCCACTTGCGCGAACGCGATCGACCGGGTTGGATGATTCTAGAAAGTCTCACGCAGGTACTGGTTTTCGAGACTATTCTTTTTCGTTTCGTGTTGTCTTTGTTCTACAGAGTGGTTTTACTGGTTGACGCTAGATGGCGGTCGTTACTTTGTGTGTTCGTAACAATATGTATAGAGTAAGCGTCACAATAGTACCTACGGTTTTATTTCTGACTCGCTCATATGACATCACGCGAGGTCTCAAGTCAACTTGACTGGATAATATGTACCTATATTGATTAACATAACTCTAATTTCTGTTATTACACAGGAATCGCTCTCAGCGACACGCCTGCTGGCTTGGCGGCGTATATTTTAGAAAAATTCTCAACATGGACAAATCCTAGCTTCAGACGGGCATCGGATGGGGAGCTGCTGAAAAAATATGAATTGACCAATTTACTAGACAATGTGATGATTTATTGGTCAACGAATAGTATCACCACGTCAATGAGGTTATACTCTGAGAGTTTGAACAAGAAGCAAATGGGATATAAGGTTGATGCGTAAGTTTAAGTTTGACACATTTCCTTTTATAATCCCGACGTCGAAAACCATGACTTGCCCGTGGTCCAACCAGCGTTGTCCATCCAGTTGGTCCACGGGGGATTTTTTTGCCCGTGGACCAACTGGTTGGACCCGACGTCGAAAACCATGACTTGCCCGTGGTCCAACCAGCGTTGTCCAACCAGTTGGTCCACGGGGAATTTTTTGCCCGTGGACCAACTGGTTGTCCAACCAGTTGGTTATCCATTATTATTATCCAACTGGTTGGACAACGCTGGTTGGACCATGGGCAAGTCATGTCGAAAACTAGGGGTGTTATAAGTTTGAGATCTATGTCTATCTGTGTGCCTATATGTGCCTGGCCTGTATGTGTCTGTCGCGGCATATTGGCTACCAAATGGAAGAACCTATTTCAATGCGTTTTTTTATATAAAGCATGATTAACTGTGATGCTACATTTCTATCTGTGTGTCTGTCTGTGGCATCGTAGCTTCCAAGTTCCAAGTGGAAGATCCACTTTTAATGCGGTTTTTTTTGAAAGCTGTTTGAATTTGGACAATTCTTGGGTAAAATTTTTTAAATAAAGTTTTGCAGTGCAATAAGTATGCAGTTTGTGTTTGGGGCATTTAATCATAATCACCGTTGAAGCGGGATTCGATGTTACAAGTTGTATTAATTCACCCTTTTTGTTAATATTAGATTTTTTGGGAATTCGGGGGTTTTTTTTAAATTTTTTTTTTGCATTAACATTGAAAGTGTCTATATTTGCAGTAAGCAGCTAAATGCCAGGGTGGGGTGTGAGCTAGGAAAAACTGTCACAGGATAACAAGACGAATGTGACATCATAAAAATGACTGATATAAATATATCCTTGAATTATCTTTTATTTTTCATTTCATGTCATTTTCATTGTAACCAAATTATTTTTTGCATAGGGAATCGTTATTACTAAATGAATTAAGATGTGATCATGGCATAAAAAAAGGAAATATGATTTTATTGTTTAAATTTTCACAGAATACCAACAACCGTGCCTACGTGGGGTATAAAATTCAAATACGAATTGAATTTCACGCCCGACTGTTTCCTAAAAATGAAATACAGAAATTATTTACAAAGCACTATAGTTGAGGACGGTGGGCATTTCGCGGCGTTCGAAAACCCAGGTATTTTGGCAAGAGACATTTTCGACGCAGTACAAACATTTGAAGAATTCCACGGCGGTGATACAAATAAGTAAGTGCTGTACAACACAGGGAACAACTCCTTAATCAGTTTCCCAAGGGAAGGGTTATCTAATATATTTTATTACACTTTAAAAAAATTAACAGCAGCATATAGTACAGTAGAGTGTGCGATGTCAGTTTGAATTATGGAACTAACGTGAACCAAAATGGCGAGTAAGAGCCCTTGCCCTAGAGTCGTCAGCTGTTTCATCCATACCCCAGCAACTCATAACCAGAAAACTAGTGTATAAGTGGTTGAATGGAACGACTAATATGCTACCTCTGTCAAACTGTGATCCTGACTGATCTATGTTACAGTTAAAACCCGTTTTTAGTCAAAACGCGTTGTCTCTAGTTAAAACTAGTTTTTACTAAATGCCTCTGTTACAACTAGAATTTACTGCTGGTCAAAAATGAATATCAGTCAAAACTAGTTTTAAGTAGAGAATACTCGTTTTAACTAAAACGGGTTTTTACTGTAACATATACAAATATTATTATACTAGATGACCTGTGCAGTGTATTTTTAGTATATGTTGAAAAAAATATTAATGCTCGGTAGTTCCAGGTCTTGTTAATTTTTTATTGTTCAGTGAATGAAATGTTCAAAGTGATAAAGAAAATCTTTGTTAAAACAATATTTAAAAAAATGACCAGTGCCAACCGTAATGTCGTGATAGCCCAAAGCGCAACGAACCTGTCTCAAATCTATAAGGCCCCGTAGGGCCATGGTTCGAATCCGGGCGTGTACCAATGAGTTTTTCTGACTTAAGTACACAACTATCACTGACTCCGTGCTTCGGAGGGCACGCTAAGCAGTCGGTCCCGGACGCTGTCAATAGATGGCGGTCGTTACAGTTCCCAACCCGCAGTGGAGCAGCGTGGTGGATTTAAGCTCCAAGCCCCCTTCCTCACCCTGGGGGAGGCCTAAGCCCCTGCAGTGGGATAAAAATGGGCTGATGAAGATGAAGAACCGTAATGTTGGCTCCTTAGGGACCATCCATTAATTACGTCACACCAATTTCATGATTTTTTGACCCCTGCCACCCCCCTTGTCACACTTCATCACAATTAACTACACCCTCCCCCTTAGTGTGACGTCACATTTAGATTTTTAGTTTAGGAAGGTAAACATTACAACATCCCTTTGAAACTAACTTTTTATTAGGATTGCTTAAAATCTAATATATAAAATTCTCGTGTCACAGTTTTCGTTGCCATACTCCTCCGAAACGGCTTGACCGATTTCGATGAAATTTTTTGTGCTTATCCGGTATCTATGAGAATCGGCCAACATCTATTTTTCATCCCCCTAAATGTTAGGGGTAGTTCACCCCTAAATTTTTTTTTTTTTAGACAAAATGTTTAATTTCTATTTTTTTATGATACAACATACAAAAATACATACAATCCTCAATTTTCACCCTTCTACGATCAACCCTTATTTTTTAATAGCCATTTTAGTAATCACAGTTTTCGTTGCCATACTCCTCCGAAACGGCTTGACCGATTTCGATGAAATTTTTTGTGCTTATCCGGTATCTATGAGAATCGGCCAACATCTATTTTTCATCCCCCTAAATGTTAGGGGTAGTTCACCCCTAATTTTTTTTTTTTTTAGACAAAATTTTTAATTTCTATTTTTTTATGATACAACATACAAAAATACATACAATCCTCAATTTTCACCCTTCTACGATCAACCCTTATTTTTTAATAGCCATTTTAGTAATTTAATAATTGCATAACTAAATATTATTTCGCAAAAGTGTAATTTATTTAATTAAGACTGACAGAAATTGTTGAAACGATAAATATTTGTGTTACGGGAACGAAAACGGGAAAGGGAAGAACGGGAAAGAGTTAAGACTGATATAAAAAAGTTGTACTTGATGAGAATGGAAACAAAAAGGAAATGAGACCAGGGCCAGGAACGGAAACGATAAAATATTTATGCGATGGGAACAAAAACGGGAAAGGGAAGAACGGGAATGAGTTAAGACGGAGATAAAAAAGTTATTTTTGATGAGAATGGAAACGAAAACGAAGCTACACTAGGGCCAAGAACAGAAATAATAAAGTATTTTTGCGATGGGAACGAAAAAATGAAAGGAAGAACGGGAATGAGACAAGACTGAGATAAAAAAAGTGATTCTTATGAGAAACGAATACTACCCGTGCGAAGCCGGGACGGGCCGCTAGTGATTTATAAAATTAACGAAGAGAAAATCAACAATAATAAAAAAAAATATTCAAAACTTATTCTTCCTCCGTCCAAGGATTTTGGATACACTCTTTCATGTTCTGGATGACTGGCATATCAGAGACATTTGTCACACTCTCGACAGATTCTGGTACATTATTCGAGTCCACGTCTCCTTCGTCGTACCACAATGCGTCATTGTTAATTATACAGAGCATTTCCCTGGCACGTCTAGCCACAATTCTTTCCGGCCGGATCTTCGGAGCAGGGATAACTTCTTGTTTTTTATGTAGCTTCTTCGTCTGTAGGTTCGCTGCTATGTATGATGCAAGATACAATCCACAAACGTCACACCCGCTTGAACACTGGGACAGTATGTATCGTACGGAACCTGCTTGAAAAGTGATGACGCTCGTAGATCCAAAGACACTTGTGTCGGTGCCCTTTGTGACAAATAGCCGCCACACGCGCTAAACCTTTGACTAAGCCGACAAGTGCCGATGCCGGGATTGTAATGTAAAATGAGCCTTATCGCCTTAGTGATACATTCACTATTTCGAAAACAATAAATCGTTAAACTCGGCCAGAAAAATAGTATCAAATTTATAGAGAACGAAAGTATTCAAACAAATCCAAGAATGTAGAAAATAATTTCAATTGTTAACAAACATTGTACTAAACTAATAGTTGTTAACAATTGAAATTATTTTTTTTTTTAAATTAGATTTTGTAAAAAATTGTATGTGAGGATTGCGAGGTCACAAACATGGAAGTCCTCCTTCCCCCCTGTCACGATATGTCACATTTTGTGGAGCCCCTCCCCCCCCATTGAGGTGTGATGTAATTAATGGATCATCCCTTAAAGAATTAACGTCACTTTGAATTGTTTCTTTTTGTACTTATTTATTGTCACTTTTTTTTTAATAGTTATTGAATTCATCTACTTATCTGTTACCTTCGTTATCGTGTTAACCATGTAAAGTTGGTAATTGTTCTCGTTTAAAGTGGTACTACTGCGTGTCAAAGTCGGAAAAACCTAGGTATAGAAACATTATGCATGTCACATGAGCGCAGCCGCGAGTAATAGGGTATCACGTGTCTGTTATTAAAGAATTGTATTTATAATACGAAAACAAAATCAAAGTTGGTTATTAAATAAATAACTTATGAGCTTTCAAAGAAAGTTTAATATTATTATAAATGACCTTTTTAATCGTTATAGACAATTAAATTCACATTCGACGAAATTCTGATATGCTCACACGGAGATAACCGACCACTTCAAATTTAGTTAATTTTTTTGCCACGGGACTTCTTTGGTGGCGCGGACCTCGCGGACTCTAATGTACATTTTCATAGATTCTAGATTAATTTTATGAACACATTATTTTTTACTTGATTTGTTACACATTGAAATATAAATCTATGCATCTAGCAACACATTATAAAACGGGGTACAACTCGAAATGTACCTTTTAATGGACTGCAAATAAAAATCCTCTTAAAAATAGTTTTTTCATTACTCATACTCGGAAAGTACGCTTGAAGTTACCTGATCAGAGTGATGAAAATAGTACTTTTCGTCCCTGGGAAACGATTTTCTCTGCTGTCGAAAAATATAAAAAAAACTATGCAAGCCATGTTTTTATTCAGCAACTTTGTTAAATCGCAGCGTAAAATTGTTATAAAAAAATATTATTAACAATTTTGTAATATGATTTTATAGTTATAATTTACTTTCAAATAAATTATTATTTAATTTACATAGATTTGAGCTAAATATTAACCATCGTCAATGATAAAAAATACTGGCTGGTAGAATGCCACAGTAACAGAAACATAAATAAGACGAAAAAATGGCAATTCGATCTTCAGTTGTTTTGTCGAGTGCTAATTATTTACTTACAGATATTTGTATAAAATGAGTTCATCAGATTCAGATATAGATTTTATGTGTTTTTTTTTTTACTTTCCTCATATTTGTAATGAAAAGCAGAATGTTTACCTCGGGTGAAAGATCTATTTAGGCACTCGAACTATCATCAAAACCATCTCATGCCTAAATAGGTCCCTTTCACCCATTGTGTAACAATCTGCTATTTACTATTCTAAAGTATCTATTTATAGTTAAAGCCCTCTTCACTAGAGACACAGATATTTTTTGCTTATTTTTCAGTTCCACCACACAAACCATCACCGACCACGAAACAGTAGAAACAATATATGACTTCACAGTCAAGGATATAAATGGAAGAAGTGTAAAATTAGACAGATACAAAGGTCATGTGGTGTTGATAGTGAATGTTGCTTCGCAGTGTGGTTTGACGGATACAAATTACAAACAATTAAACGAATTATATGAGAAATATGGCCAAACTAAGGGTTTAAGGATATTAGCTTTTCCTTGTAACCAGTTTAATAATCAAGAACCTGGTAATGCCAGGGACATATTGAATTTCGTAAGACAGAAGGATGTAAATTTCGACGTTTTCGAGAAGGTGGATGTAAACGGTGAGAATGCTCATCCGTTGTGGAAGTTCTTGAAGCGTAAATTGAGAGGAACGATGGGGGATTTCATAAAATGGAACTTCTCCAAGTTTGTAATAGATAAAAACGGAGTTCCAGTCGAGAGGTTGGGACCTAACGTCGATCCGATAGATTTAGAACCTTATTTAGCTAAATACTGGTGAAGTGAATTATGATCCTACAGACATGTCTCGCCATATTAATATCTTAAACACAGGCCCACAAATACATTATGCAAAAATATTCAGGTTTCATGGTGGTGGGTGGTGGATTTAAGCTCCAATCCCTCTCACCATGGGGGATGCCTAAGCCCCTGCAGTAGAGTATAATGGGCTGATAGAATGCAATTCAGGTTTCATATTAAGGTCTCTTTAGTATACGGACGGTGATCACTTATTATTTCATTGATGGAGGTCGAAATCCAAGCGGGTTAGTTATTTATCTCATTTTTAATTAGGTTTCATTGACTATCACTGACTCTGTGCCTCGGAGAGCACGTTAAGCCGTCGGTCCCGGCTGCCATCAATAAATGGCGGTTGTTAAAATCCATCAATCAGTACCAGTAGCAGTATCGTGGATTAAGTTCCAATCCCCCTCATCCCGAGGGAAGGCCTAAGTCCCTGCAGTGGGGCATTAATGCGCTAATGGTATGCTATGGTAATTAGATTTATAATAAAACAAAATTGGAAAACGATAATTGTTTTGAAAGTTTTGTCTCAAAATATCTTTTTTTAGTACGAGTTTTAGCATAACTTCGGACATAAATAAATTATACATTGTATATAGAATCTGAAAAATAATTTTATATGAGACATGGTTTAGGTAATCACATTTTTTCAAATAACTTCAGTTTGTTTAAGTACATTCGTAACTTTCTCCATAGCAACAGAGCTAAAGGTCAAAGCAATCTTGTTTGGTCATACTTTTTCTGGTATAAAACACGAAATATATTCCATATTCCACGGACTTTTTTTACGCACTGTATTGCTTCTCGGACACGTACATGAAATGACTTGTTAGGCCGCGCTCGCTTCAAGTGTTAACCTATAGTCTCTGCCTAAATGTTTGGGGAATAGGCGTGAGCTTATATACGTATATAAAGGCTTGCCTTTAGTTTCGATATCTACAGCATCAAATGTTAGTGCAGCCCATCCGTAACCGATATACGAATCTCTATTAGGCAAGTTCATGAGCCAATTATAATAGTCGATCGCTATTGGCCACAGACAAATCAACCTTATAGACCACGCTTTGACAGGGAGTAGCATTCGCCAAGGCTATGTAGTGACACTACATAACTATGTCACTAGTGAGCCGTCAGTTGGGAGCACGTCGGAAGCCATTAAATTGTCAATTTTGAATGAGCCAATGAAAACTAGCCGACCTCTCCCCGCACCCCGCCACTTTGGCGATTTCGTTTTCGTACTGACGTTCATTAAAGCGTGGTCTATAGGTTGACTAATCTGTGGCATTGGCCCATTATAATTCCAATATGCCTACACCAAAAAAGTAACATTTCGTTAATAAATGTTTCTTCCTAAAGTAACAAAACATAACTCATATAAGATACTACCTGGTTACGTTGCTATTAAGATTGAACGTTGAGCTGCATCGTGCGCCACAGTGTGACCATTTTTAGTGGATCTTTAATATTTGGTAGTTTTAAGACTTCAAATAAAAATTATAGGTATTAAGTACCTACCTATGATAGTTTTCAAAAAGTCAGTAGTTTTGTATTTTAACTACTACGATTTTGTAAAATGTATTCCAAAGTTTTTTTTTTATTATTTACTATACTATTTTTCTTTCTTTTTGCTATTCTTCTTTTCAATGTTATATTTTTAATAGCCTGCTTTTTACTAAAAAGGAGTAAATACATTTGAATTATTATTGTAATAATTTATATGATTTTAATAATCGACCTTAGTTTTTCAATCACCCCAAATATTACTTCAAAGTTGTTACATTTTTTCTTGTTTAATCAATATGTATTTATATATTTATTAATATGTAAACCAGTGTACAAAAATTCTTCCACTTACGGTCAGTAGGGCACAGGCAGTCAACTTATACTTAAGTGAGATATAGTTTAAGATTAATGGTAATTTTATATTATTAATTTTTATTTTCTAGTTATGCATTTAATATGCATTTTTTATTTGATTTATTTAAATGTGATTATATATATAGAAGTGTTTAAACCAAAGCAATGTTTACTTGGTGAAAATAGTGAGAAATATTATACTCAGCATGATCAAAAATATGAAAGTTGTTATAAATAAAATAAAGCAATAAATATTATTAAAATGAATATAATTATGCTCAAACATTAAATGTCTTTTATTTATTTGGTCTATATTAAATTTTCAAACAAAAAAAGTAGGTATACAAGAAGAAATTTCAACAACCATCCAAAAAAATTCTAGATTTTATGTATCACCAATAGACCTCATTACATATGTAATAAATATTTATTACATTTTAATATAAATACATTTCATAATAAATTTTATCTATAGTGCTATTATTACAATTAGACCTTGAGTCCGAACCGGGGCGAAGCGTGCAGCGGCCGTGAATGGTGACTAAAATTATTGGTTTTTTCGGGAAAGGTTTGTGTAGTCATATCTCAATATTTTTCTATAGAACGATACTAAAAGGAAACAAGACGGCCATCGGTTTTTTGCCAAAGATCATTTTATTAAAATTTGGATGATTACCTATATTTCGTAAATATAATATAAAGGATGAATGTATCCGTACATCCGTATCCTCGTACTGGGTCACGTTGGGTGAGGTTGTGTGTATATGAAGCTCGACCTGATCGGTTGGCTAAGGGTGGCGACTCCAAAACCACCTTAGAAATAGAACGGTTCTAATTCGATTGCTTTTCTTGAATTGAAAAGTTCACAAAATATGGCGGACGACGCGTCGTTGTCCGCACACTAAAGTTGATGTTTATTTGGGGTTACACTGAACACGGTAATAATCTGAATACTTGAACGTTTGTACACCACTTTATAGTTGAATTAGGAACTTAGATGCACTGTTGAATAACTGATTGCATATTCGTTATGAAACGATGATTTCTTTAGCAGTGACTTCGTGAGAACGTCGAGTGACAAGGGGCGAACGGCGCGTGAGGGGGATGAGCGGCGCAGGGGTAAAGATACCGTGATTGCAGCGACATCACCGGTGTAACGGATACATTAGGGTTAGGGATATAGATTTTACACAGACATAACATTGTTCGCTACTTGGTCAACAAATAGCATCAGTAGTATGATTTATTCTGGGTTTGATGTAAATCGAACAGTTGTTAAACTTTCACCTTGTATATGTATACTGATAAAGTATTCCCAGAAATACAAAAAGATGGACATTTGACGAAATGCAAATGAACCGATACTAACCAATACGAGGCCAACTTAAATGATCAGGGTAAGAAACAAATTCTTTTATGATGATATAGTTTCATAGAGGTAACAAAATGTTAAGACAGGATTGTATTTATTTAGACCCATCAGTGTTGGGTTAATTTAAATGATGCCATTGCCATAAAGTAAATCATCAGACCCTCAAGCTTCCACTACTGAAATACAGTCCTTAAAGTTGAGTTAACCACTTTGTACGTATTATACACAAATTACAATACGAATTTATTTGTTTCAACTTCAATGTTATATAAAAGAAAGAAATAATGTGAAAGCTATATTAGACGAAATATCAAAATATAGCTGTATCCACTTGAAAACAAACAATGCGTAGCACTACAGGGAGCTAGTGATTCCCACACTAGGTCGATGCCTGTATCGTGGGTATATACAGCGCTAGCAACGAGCACGAACGGGACGGCCCTGTGGTCGCACTTCGGTATACAACAACGACTCGCTCTTGACGAGCGCCTCCGCAGGAACAACGGTGGCGGTGACCACGCGCTGAGCACTAAGCTCTGGCAAATGTCAGTTTCGTGACGACGGTGGCAGCATACAATCCTAGCACGAAAAGATCCATACAACTCATCTCCAAAGCGGATCCGAAATGGCATTTGGTGGTCAGACGAGCTGCATAATCATCCAGAGATTCATAAATGACCTTTTAAGCATCGTAAAATAATTGCCTCATAGCGAAAACACGTATTTTAAGTTCAAAATGGACGAGTAACGATTTAATTATGCAACCTTAGGTAGTCGACTCGGGCGTCGTTGAAAACAACAAATCCCTCGTGAGGCGATAGAGCTCCTGTCATGCAGTTCAACAAAATAGCACGTCGCCGCTCACCGGTGGCGTCATGCAGTATCATTATTTTTCTAGTTGTGCTTTGTGCACTATCCACTCGCCCGTTTTACAATTAAAAACGGGTGTAGGTACAGTTCCAATCAAACTTTATGGCGGATGTGAACATAGGCACAAGTCGCGTCGCAGTACCTAACCTGTTTTAGGTGTAACGGGACGCAGTGGAGCGAGGGGCATATGACTGAACCTGCGCAAGCATGCATAAAGCGTTGTATTCCGATCCGCCATAAAGTTTGATTGGAAATATATTTACAACGAAAACAGTAGCCATAATAATAATTAAATAATTATATTAATACATCGAACAATTTCCGGTTTGAAAAAAAAAAACTCGTCGCCAGTGTGGTATTCATACCTACATTGTATTCAAAAAATAAATTTTACAGACTCTCGGAAGATTGTGTATGGAGGGAGATGCATAGATAATCGTATCACAGTTTGCTACAGTAGGTGCATAGCCCACCACGTTGCGTTACTCCGATGCAGATTGGGGACTGTTAACCAGCACCGTCACCGAAGCGGATTTCGGCGGAGCATGTCATATTGAATTGTACTACGATCGAAAACCGTTTGCTTAAAACCAAACCATTTTGTGTTCACCAAAATAAAAAAATATTTGAATATAATGAAAGGTTTTTGTCATATATGTTAATCTATTTACATATGATATAATAATAGTGTCGTGATAGCCCAGAGCGCAACGAACCTGTCTCAAGTTTATAAGGCCATAGGGCCATGGTTCGAATCCGGGCGTGTACCAATGAGTTTTTCTGACTTAAGTAGGTACATTAACTATCACTGACTCCGTGCCTCGGAGAGCACGTTAAGCAGTCGGTCCCGGACGCCGTCAATGATGGCAGTCGTTACAATCACCAACCCGCAGGGGAGTAGCGTGGTGGATTTAAGCTCCAAACCCCCTCCTCACCCTTGGGGAGGCCTAAGCCCCTGCAGTGGGGTAAAACAGGCTGATGATGATGATATAATCGTACACTTTCCTTGTCTCGGTATTAACGTTTTTTGCAAAAAAAAAATACTATAATAATAATATTTTTTAATAATACTATAAAAATACTATAATTTGCAATTTTGTTTATTCGTTTGTACGCGCAGCACTTAAAAGCCAGTCATTTGATTCAAAATCAAATTATTATAAAATATGAAACATTATTCTGAGCACGATTTAGTCTTTATTTCATGAAAATCGACCCACATAATCAAAAAATAATAATAATAACATATACATCACAACAATGTCTAGGCCCCAAACTAAGCATTAGCTTGTGTTTTTTGGGTGCCAAGCGAAGACATCACATACATCTAACAACCAAGACCCGGTACCGGTATTGATATTCATCATATAAATACTGACCCGACCTGGGATTCGAACCCGGGACCCGCAGCTTCGTAGGCAGGGTCGCTACCCACTAGGCTAAGCGGTCGTCAAATTGAACTGACGCTTACCAGATAATTTTTTTGTGCTTGACAGAATAAAGTATTATTTGATCTATTTTATTTGTTCAGTTCCTAGTAGCATAATTAGTGCTGGATTAGCCAATAAGTGAGCAGCTGCTTAGGGCATCCCGTCTAAGTGGGCATGAAAATCACAATCCAGAAAGTGATGCCTCACATGGAATCGACTGAGAAATCTTCAAGCCATTTCCATCGACGCTTGAGTTCCGTGCACTAGGGGCCTGTATGTTACGTGAATATTAAAAAAAAAACCGTCAAGTGCGTGTCGCGTCACGGCACAGTTCCAAAAGTGTAAACCAAAATTATGAGTTTATTCAGATTTGAATTACGCATTAACTTGGTCACCTTTAATTCATGAACGCGGTAAGTTCGTATTAATAATAATATTTATTCTGACAAAAATAACCCCACAAAGTTTATAATTATTATAATACAAAAAAAAGAAATAATAAAATGCAACAAAATAAATTACTTAATTTAAAAAAAAAGTCATTTTCCGGAATATCATCTTTTATGCGGAGGCGGTGCGTACTCACAGTTGCATCCATTTCTGATGAATCAGACTACAGTCTTACTCTGCCGCATTGCATACCTATATACCAAGCACTACGTTATTAGCTTTGAGAAGACGCTTATGCGCACTTGTGACACGCACACGCATTACCGCGTCATGGGCACCCGGCCCACTGTAAACATACCGCTGGCTGGCTCTGCAGTAACGCGGCAATCCAAACAAGGTGCTATATGCATTTTTATATTGCGCACGCATGGCCGCCACCGCCCTGTGCGTATACCGTGCCCACAGCTCGACCGTGTACTCGGCACTGTATTGCTGAAATCGACGCGCGATCATGTCTCGATATCGGCATCATTAGAGAGATCAGCATGCAGCATATGTCCAAGATATTCGACCTCATCTACACGTTGCAGTGATTTCCCTCCAACGAAAGACGTGGGACTCGCACAGACAAGCTCGGCTCGCAGTTCCTTGTCACCATGTACACCATCTTGTCCGTATTGTAAATCAATTCGTGTTTACGGGCGTAATTCTCGCAAACCAAAATACCTAGATGCCGCATGGCTGATACAAACGGGGTTAGTAATATCATGTCATTAGCTTATCTAACATTCTTGACCATGGCTCCGTTGAGAGAACAGCCGACACCTGAGTATGATAGTCGGGTGCGAAGATCGTCCATGTATACGTTAAAATGTACTGGTGACATGGATCCGCCCTGCCGTCGTTTTTGATAGCTCGTTTTTCCAGCACGGTATTAATTATGTGTTACTATTTTAGATTTTTTTCAGATTTTACAGAACAGGGGTTCAAATGTTAAAAAGGAGACATGCAACTCACGTAAAAGGACAATTCAGGGTCGAATATTTAAAAAATTTAGAAATTATTTTTAAAACTTACCAACGAAACTTATAATTTTAAACGTGACCCACTCGAGGGCTATCTAAATATTTTTTTTTATACTCACTTCGAATGCCTTGTACTCTAGAAAAATCCACAGATCTTGCAGTCCCCGCAACCATCGGTTTCATTGAAAATGAACCTACTCAAATCCGATTTTCACAGATTATTTTATATTTACGAAATCGTGGCATTGCCACGATTTAAACTGCAGCCTCTGATATCCTTAAATGGTTTGAACGCGATAATGAAGCATTCGAACGAATACAGGCCGAAAGGCGATGACCGTAATGTTAACAAGTTCCCGATCATCCATAAAATCTAACATGTGATGTCAAATTTATTTTTCGATTTCCAACCAATTTCCAAAATTTTGATCTCAAACTGTAGCTACCAACGCCCTCTAATCTTTTGTATAACACTTCGAAGCGATCCGACGAATACCCTCTGAAATATAGTAACTTATATCCACAAACACCAGTGATCGACCAAAAAATCTTATCTTTCGGAAATGATTTCCCTAACAATTATCAACCGATTTCCAAAAACTTGGTCTCAAATCGTAGCTACGTTAATGGCCAAGACACAATTTTTTTTTATTTTTCATATTGGTCTCCGTTCTCGAAATATTTTGGATTTAGTAAAAAAAAATCCCGGTTTTTTTTACATTTTCCTATTTTTACAAAAATTACTAAACCGATTTCCAAAATTTTGGTGTCATAAGATGCGCAATTGAATTCTTGATCTTTTGAGACCTTAAAATCTCAGCTAGACCCCATACCCTCGGAGTTATGGCCAAAAATGCGTCTCCCGTGAAATGGATTTGATAGTCATTTTCAATGACAAAAACTATTTCAGGATTCATTTTACTTTGTCATTCGCAAAATTCTATAATTTTTTCCCATGACTAATAGCTTTATAACACCACATTGTAATCTGCGCGTAAAATCGCTGGGATTTACATACGGACATGGAGGGTTCCTTGACTAAGGAACCCTAAAAAAAAACAGCGTTCGTATTTTTTTTTATCAAATCATATATATAATTTTAATCACAACTGAAATAGAGCCTCTCAAAGATTACTCACACTATCGCACAGTCAGCGGTCTCAACCTCAACCTTGAGAAGTCTTGTATGGCGTTGCGGGAACTCGTCTCGCTGCCTTGCAGTTCCGGGATATCCGCAATCATCTGTAGCATGCGGAAGATATTTGTAGCATGCGTTGAGTGTTTTGTTTTCTCTAACTGTACACTTACCTTCTTTGTAGTCATTTAAAAAATACCACGAAGGTTATAGAAGCGAAGTCTACCTAAATACACTCTGTGGCGGTTAATCTTTTAGCCTAACCAGGTCCGATTTTGTCGTGATAGCCCAGAGCGCAACGAACCTGTCTCAAATTTATAAGGCCCCATAGGGCCATGATTCGAATCAGGGCGTGTACCAATGAGTTTTTCTGACTTAAGTACACAATATCACTGACACCGTGCTTCGGAGGGCACGTTAAGCAGTCGGTCCCGGACGCTGTCAATAGATGGCGGTCGTTACAGTTCCCAACCCGCAGTGGAGCAGCGTGATGGACTTAAGCTCCAAGCCCCCCTCCTCACCCTGGGGGAGGCCTAAGCCCCTGCAGTGGGGTAAAAATGGGCTGGTGATGATGAGGTCCGATTTTTAGTTTCGATTTTTTTTTTCATTACTAAAAATCGGCCACAGTTGTAATGAAAACAAATCGTATACTTACCAATTACACAAAACGAAAAACTCCTATGCAACCTGAACCAGTACGGAACTTTTTCCGCGAAAATTGCTACTTTCGAATATCCGAAGCGCAATGATAGTCAAGATGTAATGTACTTAACTTTTTATTTACTATAATACTAGCTTTCCGCCTACACGCTACCTTACTGCTTTAGCTACCTATATAACGTAGGTATTTACTGTGGCATTTCTTTGGTTCTGATGCTGCTCCATGAATAAAGCTTTGATCATGTTTATTTTTTAGTGAAGTGATTAGTAAGCTGAAGTGGCAATGGGCCGGTCACATTTGCCATAGAACCGACAACCGATGGGGTAGACGGGTTCTCGAGTGGAGGCCACGTATTGGGAAGCAAAGCGTTGGACGCCCCCCAGCCAGGTGGACTGATGACCTAAGGCACCATACCGGGGGTAATTGGAATCGGAAGGCGGAGGACCGTGTGTGGTGGCGAGCCTTCGGAGAGGCCTATATCCTGCAGTGGAGAGACACGAGCTGATGATGATGATGATGATATTTTTCGCTTTAAATATTGTTACGTACACATCCTCGACATTGATTATCACTAGTTCTGTTCCAGCAAATCCTCGAAGTTCCGTGAAAAGCAGGCGCGACTAATTTAATGGTAGTATTATTATATTTGAGACAATTGGGCCGGGCGTAACTAAAAAAAAAATAGCACATAACGCTAACCCTCCCTCATAATCATCAGCCCATTTTTATCCCACTGCAGGGGCTTAGGCCTCCCCCAGGGTGAGGAAGGGGGCTTGGAGCTTAAATCCACCACGCTGCTCCACTGCGGGTTGGGAACTGTAACGACCGCCATCTATTGACAGCGTCCGGGACCGACTGCTTAACGTGCCCTCCGAAGCACGGTGTCAGTGATATTGTGCACTTAAGTCAGAAAACTCATTGGTACACGCCCGGATTCGAACCATGGCCCTATGGGGCCTTATAAATTTGAGACAGGTTCGTTGCGCTCTGGGCTATCATGACACGACACTAACCCTCCCTCGCCGTACCGTAATCTTCACCGCGCTACCACCATAGAAAGAGATATTTCATGTGGTACCTACCTTTAATCGTAACTGCATGCTTCTGTCAATATCTCTTGTAAATACCGGTTCATTAATTTTATTAATGACCCCTTATTATTGAATAACTTTATGGGATAATACAAAAAAATGTATAACATCTAATAGGAAAAATTGTGTAATAAAAAAAAAACAGCTACCTTTCCACAAAATGTTATAATAAAAAATACTTATTGTATAAAGCTCTAATGATTATACAACTTTTAGAAAACAATATTTTGAAATAAACTGCATTACTGTATACATAAAAAAAAAACACATACATATAGTTCCAATCAAACTTTATGGCAGATCGGAATACAACGCTATAAGCGTGCTAGCGCAGGTTCAGTCATATACCCCTCACTCCACTGCGTCCCGCTACACCTAAAACTGGTTATTGCGACGCGACTTGTGCCTATGTTCACATCCGCCATAAAGCTTGATTGGAAGTATACTTTTAAATTATTTATCAGCATATTTCCAACAAAATACTAATATATGTTAAATACAAAACTGCTTTAATTAATTTCAAACTATAAGTATATAAATACAGCTAACTAGGAAAATATATTAAAACTGTATTTTTAAATGTCCCATTGTCATAATCAATTGTACCGAATTCCAACGGTAACATGAATTTTGTTCATACATTATTGCTTCCAAACAATTTTATTTATCCAAAGATTAAACATTCTTTGCTTAAAAGGGCTCCCACTACTTAATTTATAATTTTATAAGGCTGCACTTTAGTTAAATTATGAAATATTCGTTTTAACTATAAATCTATTGTGATCTAAAATGCTGTAATTTTCCCAGCTGTCAATTTTGTTTCTCTGTGGTTTCAAATAGCTATGATTTACAAAAGAACGAAAGACGTTTCACAGTCGAAATGTTTTGTAGTTAACAAATAACGGCGAATTTACATTTGGTGGGTTTTATTGAAGTTAAAATCTTTTAATGTAAACGGATAAAATTTAATATTTTCATTCTTCTGCAACAAATTAAATTTTACTGTGCAATTACACTAAGTTAACAATATAGTGAATCCCTTTTAAGCAATTACAGATAATGTATCACTTTCTATTATTTACGTGAACTTATGCCTATATAAAAATCTGTGCTGGTTGGGTGGCTAAGGACCCGCCTTTAATACAAAGGTCTTGGATTCGATTCCCGCTATAACGTATTACTTAAATTTTCCATTTATGAAAATTTAAGACAAATAAATATCAGAAGCTCCGCCGACAGCACTTCTGGGATGACGGCAGTTACCCACACCGGACCAGTTTAAAGTCCAACTCCTTAATTCAATGTCGAGAATGGACTGTACTCCAGCAGTGAAGGCATACAACCCTGATAATGGTGCATATATTTCGTATTTCTGTCGTTGCTCCTTTTTTTTCATCCCCGCGAAACAAAAGGAGCAATATCAACCATTTGTAAATGGGAGATTTATTTAAGATTTTTATCTTATTTTATATTTGTTTTGATTTATTTCATTTATTTTATTTTTTAACTGCCGGTGTCGAACACGAGGGGTAATTATAAACTTGAAGCCTATATCTGTTTAGCTGTGAATCTGTATGTCCATGCCATAGTAGCTAGCTCCTAATTGGATAGACCGATTACATGTTTTTTTTTTATATATTGAAAACAAGTTTGATCGGGATGGTTTTTAGCTACATTTCGATCTGTCTGTCTGTGTCTGCTTGTCGCATGTAGCACCCAAACGGATGAACTGATTATAATACAGTTTTTTTGTTTTTATATAGGCTGGTTTAACCTGGACGATGTTTATGTAAATTCAGTTTTTAAAAAGGCCCATAAATAATGTATTGTATTCAGAATTAATTTGAATCCTATCCACTAAACGTATTTTATTAAATTTGGTTTTCAACTGTATTTCGCGAGTTGCAGATGGATAAGAAATTTTTAATATTTTTTAAATATACTTAATAATAATTACTAAGTAGAAAGTACAAATACTAAAATACCTGTAATAAACATAAATACATACATACATACATTTTACTTCAAATATTACTTTAACCATACACTCAAAACATATAGGTATTCGACATGACCTGACATTATAATAATGTTTTTTCCATAATTTTTCACTTGTAATTTATAATCAGTTTAAAATAGAGAATAATTTGCAAAAACGACAATTATTATTACCAAATTACCAAAACAGCCGAAAACGATAATCATATAGTCTAACCACTTGTATAACTATAGACAATATAAAGATCATGTCAAACGCCAGATCTATCTAAGGGATGTCCTTAATAACCTCAGCAAGCTGTTCCTTGGTGAACATGTGGAACAACTCTTTAGGTGTCATTGTGACCACTTCGACGTTACTCTCTGATAGGCGTTCCTCCATGACCTGCTTAAGGATGGTCAGGGCGTGTTTTATTGCTTCTTTTAGCGACATCGACTTGTGGTAGACTTCCTGAAAACAATTGAAACACATATAATGTACCACTACTTGTACTTTATAATTTTGATATAGTAGTTTTTTTTTTAATCTAATGTAGAAGATTATGTCAAAAAATAAAATGTTTGCTTATATGATTCTTATGGTTTTTATAAACATTATTGCAGATTTTGTGAAGTCTCTTGGTACTGTACCTATTTAAACAACTAACACCGAAACAGCCGGTTCCTAATGTAGTTTGTAACTTGTAATCAAAACAAATATTTTTTCTTTCGTGGCTTGATGTGTTGTGATGTCTACCTTAGAGGCAATACAATGTCTTTCATAAAAACGCAACACAAATAAATTGTGGTGTGACACGGAACCCTCAATGAGCGAGTCCGGCTCGAATTTGATTCGCGAATAAGTTTTTATGCTTTTAATTTTGATAATTGTATTGGGATCAGAACAAAAACATTCAATATTTTGATAAGCAATATTTTGACTTTCCTGTCAACACTTCTATCCCTCAATGCGAAACGTTTGTTCCTAGTCCCTGCAAAGACTTGGCTAACCATTTGCATATAGATTCTTTAGTACCAAGAATAACATAGGATTAACTTTGAAAGCCTATCATTTCAGCCGCCAGACGTCCACGGCTAAATGTAGACATCCCCATTTTACACCTTTTGGACCACCTGTTACCAACGACGGTCCACCATCTTCAGCTCGCTAATTCTGTGAGCTATATCGATCACGCCAAATCTTCCACGAATTTTTTTCTCGATACCCTGATCTTAACTGAATTCCACAATTTTGGAGTTCCTGTGTGGGATAGAATATATAATGAAGCAATCCACAGAAGAACTGAAGTGATCAATGGGGCTCATAGAATTAGCAAATTGAAGTGGCAATGAGAAAGCCAAATTGCTTGTGTTGTAAATCAACAGTTGGGGTGTTCAGTTTTAAATTCAAATATTTCATGGCTAAATAAAAACATTAAAAGTTTTATAATTTATTTGAAGGTAGTAATTAGAACTATGAAAATTTCGTTGTGTCGTTTTAGAATTCTCGTTTCTGTACTCTCGTAATGAAGTAGTCGTATCGTCATATTATTTTGTTGTCTTGTCGTATATTTGATGATATAGTACTGTTACGGGCAACACTAGCGTCATGGCGCAAAGTGGAAGTCAAAGGAGACGGGCGACACCAGCCAATAGCAGCTGTGGCTCCGCCCCACAAAATATAGCTAACATGACGCGCCGTCCACAACTAGTATGGCGGATGAGGCGCGCCGACCAATCGCGAGAACCTGCCAGAAAATGCTAGAACCTAAATGGCGCTATCTCTTTTCTACCCAGACTGCTAGCCCCACCCCCGAAGTTTCTAGAGAGCCAATCAGGGTTGTCGCGGCGACGGCGACTGACCATAGACTGACTGGTTGTTTTTAAACATGATAAAAAAGAACTTAACTTTGACAATAATCAAACAGACGATTTTTTCCAAAAGACACGACGTTAATAAATGTATCTAAATATACATTTTCTTTGTTCATTGACGACGGAACAAGGGTATATAAGCGGTTCGGACAGCCCGGATTGTAGAGTTTTAGTTTAAAAGCGAACGAAGCGAACAACGAAGTACTAGTGGTACTTTGAGTGAAGCAAAATAAATAAAAGTGCATAATTAATTCCAAATTGGTTACCCTTGTTTTATTTCCGATCCATACGAACTCCGAATAGGAAGTATGTAACAGTACTATTTGTCGAGTTCTTCACCGATATATGACTTCGTCGCTAAATAACTATCGGAATCATTGTCGTAACGTAATAAAAACCGGAAATTTGGAATTGTGTTGCGAATGAGTGTGTGCCTCGATAAAGGCGGATTTCATACATCGCAAAATATCGCTTGTCAAGGTGCATGAAAGGATGAAGGTATTTCGAAAACAAGTCGACGAACCAACGGATGCTGAAGCCTAACCATAACATCGAAGCCAGCCTATGGAGGAATCTGCAAAAGCGGTGAGTTCGTACTTTCAATGAGTAACTCAAAAATTGAAGAATCCAGTTTCTCGAATAGTTTATCTTTGTCGAGTATACAGCCCACATCCCCTTTTTTTAAATTAACCCCAACCCATTTTACCGATCACAAATAACCTAACATGGGGGAAAAGGGTTCTAGAGTGGCAACCACAAATCGCATGATGTAACGTGCAGCGGCCCCTTACTACGGCTGAGAACCTGCTAACGATGGAGGGCTGCCTTTGGTTACAAATAGCCTAAAACTATCTTTTAAGGCGATCCAGGTGGGACGCCTATGTCCAGCAATGAACATCCGATGACTAAAATAATGACGATGATTATGAAAATGCTTATCTTATTTGATGCTATGATCGAGACTTAACTAAAATTGCAATAGTAGCAATAATGAGAGCTGCTTGCTTCTGGGATGTTAGTTAAATAACATGGGATAAACCATATGTATAAATAAAAATAAAGCACTACCAGGTGAGTCAGCCCCTAATAATAAGATATTCAGCAGTGTCTTGTGTTTATAATTTATCCAGATAATTATATCGTCCATAACAGAATTCATTTCAGGGTTCTTGTAAGCAAGTACAAACCTTAAGACTTTGTTGAGCGCCCTCGCTCCCAGA
This sequence comes from Luffia ferchaultella, assembly GCA_949709985.1. Lineage (NCBI taxonomy): Eukaryota > Metazoa > Arthropoda > Insecta > Lepidoptera > Psychidae > Luffia > Luffia ferchaultella. The sequence continues at coordinate 7,033,391 of OX453264.1, read as the reverse complement.
TCCTATTGCTTTGGCGTCGTATTGTACGAAAGTACCACTGGGATCCATGTGGTATAATTGCGGCCCTTTTTCATCAATCCCTGTCAAATGATACATTTTATTCATACTAAAAGTAACACATTGAGAGTGAAAGGATTGTGGACCGATTCAAGGTGAAGGTTTAAACAAGAATCTGGCATATTACCAAAAGCATGACTTTACAGAATTATAATTCTTTAAAACAAAACATTTACATAGATACTCATCAGACATACATACTATTTCCATGCAGATGTTATGCATGCCTATTATTGCTTGTATTATGTTCAGCAAAATCTTTTTAATATTTTTTCATTCCACCAGCCTATTATGCCTTACTGCAGAGGCTTAGCCCTCCCGTCAGTGTAAAGGGGCTTGGATCTTAATCCGCCACACTGCTTCAGTGCGGTTCGGTGGATTTTAATGACTGCTATTTGTTGATGGCACCCGGGACCGACAGCTTAATGTACTCTCCGAGGTACAGAGTCAGTGATAGTTCATAGACAGTGATAGTAAATAGAAGACAGAAAAATTCATTGGTACACACCCGGATTCAAACCACGGCTGCATGGCCTTGTAAACTCGAAATAGTTTTACTGCGCTCGGGCTATCACAACTTTTAAATATATTGCATATCTATACTAATATTATAAAGCTGAAGAGTTTGTTTGTTTGTTTGTTTGTTTGTTTGTTTGAACGCGCAAATCTCAGGAATTACTGGTTCGAATTAAAAAATTCTTTTTTTGTTGAATAGTCTATTTATTGAGGAAGGCTATAGGCTATATGTATAAAGTAATACTATCTGTCTGTCTGTCTATCCGAGCAAATCTCCAAAATGGCTAAACTGATTATGATGAAACTTCACAGATGTGGAAAGAAAGTGATCAAAAATGACACACACAACTTTTTGTATGTCTGTATGTACGTCCATTTGTCTATTCCAGCTAATCTCTAAAACGGCTAAATCGATTTTAATGAAATTTCACGGGTATGAAAAGGAAGTGGTCAAAAATGACATACGCTACGGCTGAACAGATTTTAATGAAACTTTGCAGACGTGAAAGAAGGTTGTCAAGAGTGACATCAGTTACTTTTTGTGGCTGTGTGTCGTTTGTCCTCACTGATCTATCAGCGTAGATAAAGCCGAAATCTAGGAAGCCGAAATTTGGAACAGTGGTTTATTTTATAACGTGAGTAGTAATTTTTTAAGAAAGGAATATTTGAAAATTTCAAATTTAAGAAGGGAAGGATGGAGGGGCTTCGTATGAGAGTCTTTGTTCTTTAAAGTTAGAAACATAAAATTTTTAACATAAATAAATAATGAGGTGTTTCAGGGTTTTTGGATATTAAGGGTGGGAAACGGGAGGTGAAAAATATGGGAGTATCGGTTTTCTTAAAGGAGTGGGGAGAATGAAGATTGAAAGTTTGAATAGGTGTACCCAATATTAGTTTCAGCAAAAAGTACCTACGTATAAACCATTTCGAATGTTAATACTACCTAAAGCAGAAATTGTAGTTCACGCAAGCGAAGCTGCGGGCGGTCGCTAGTTATTTATAAAGTCATATAAACAGTTATTGTCTGTCCAATGAGTTGTGACATTAAACATGGGATACCAGGGATATGAGTTGTGACAGTAAACATGGGTTCAGTTCAAGTTACACATACAGCCTTTTTGGTGTCACCATATGTTTTATATATTTCTTCAGGTTCAAAGTTTAAATTAGTTACTATTCCTCCCTAAGAGATGTTAAATCAATTTTTTCCTCCTTTCAAATCTGCCATCATTCACTAGACCATAATCAGATATTTTCCGTGAGTTCTGTTTTGTAGACACCTCAACTGAGGATCTTAAAATCATTTTAATTACTTGCAAATATAGTAATAATAATATAATACTTGTAATAATAGCTTCATGTGTTAAATTCCCATTAAATAAATTAACTCTCGAGCATTTATTCAGTTAGTAGATTTTTTGCTAACAGGTTTACATGATTTTGGAACCTTTGTTTATATATCTATTTCAGTGACTTCTGACTTTGTCTTTGATAGGCATTGCAAGATAGTCATAAATTTTGCTGTTATTCCTGTTAAGTCTAATGATACATTATATTTTTACAACTCTGTTAGATTCATAGATTTAAAATATATTATCTGCTTATGTCCACACAGGGTTGGATCGAAAATGAGTGAAAAAGAATGAAGTACTAACCAGCAAACATAACAGCAACACCAAACGGCCTGGACATAGCTGTCCCAGAGTCATCATCGCTGTCACCAAACTGGATAGCCAAGTTGGAGACTGCTTGTGCACAGGATTCCACAGACATACGCTCGTTGTACACAAACCAATGATTTTGGCATTCCACACGGGCTCGTTCTACTAAAGTTCTGTGAAATAATAATGATTATACGGAAATGTGTGGTATTGAATCAAAATTCATGATGAATTATTGTTTCATATTCCATTGCTTTACAATTTTATTTGTCTCTGGGTATACTGGATTGCATTGTAATGCTACTATAGCTAAAGACAAGCCAAATTCTAAATAAAGTAATAAAAAAGCTGGTAATAAAATTATTTGTTTGAGAGGAAAATCTACTGTCACGATGTGTTCTAAAATTCTCCAATTCAGAATAATTTAGGGCTTGTAACATCAAGTCACCAAGAAGGTTTAAGAGATGATGAAGGGTACTGTCTAAAGCCATAAAGTCCAAAACCAAATACTGATGATTAATTCTCCTATGCCCATTTTAAGAACAATATAATGATATTAGATACTAAAATCAATGATACAATACATTTAATTTGAAGTACTACCTACTTGATACTTGATGACAGGCTTTTTTTCCGCAACTCAACGACAAAGCACCTATTTTACGTAAAATTGCATTATTATTGACTAAAAATTCATGTCTTTAAAATTATGGATCAATATTCAACAAACAAACATATGTATTGTACGACAAATAAGGGAGAGTGAGGTCTCCTATTACAAGTTTTTAAAAAATACTTAAAAGGAGATCTCTACACTATCAACATTTTTTTTTTCTTTGGAAAAAAAACTATTTATCACTTAAAATTAGCAATTTCTTACCATTATTTTTATTATATCCCAATGTGAAACCTGCCATAAGTGGTAATTTACCTGGAATCAGCCATCAGTCCAGAAACAGCGCATGCCATATGCCGATCTACTTCAACAATCTTCTCAATAGTTGTGGTTTCCATTAATGGAGAGGTTATCCTTTTCTCAACAGCTAAAACGACACCTTCTGAAGTACATATGCCGATAGCGGTTGATCCCAGTTTAATTGCTTCAATAGCATATTCCACTTGAAACAGACGGCCTTCAGGACTAAAGGTGTTGACCCCACGGTCATATTCAGATCGAGTTAGAAACATCTGTTTACATAAAAGAAACACACCACATAGAGAAAAAAGTCTGATAAAGTTGATACGCTAAAGAACTTTCTAAATGTTTTACTGCACTGCCAAAATTACTGCATTCTCTAAGGAAACATTTCTACCTTTGGGATCTACATTGATTTATAATCTCACACAATTAAGACGTAACATTTCAATATTTAGTCCAATATAAACTGATTCTAAAATTCATAGAAACATAGAAGTAGCAATGTTAAAGGTATGACTTTGGGAACATAATTCACATTGGAATGTCAGGGCAGTGCATCTAGATTTGATCACATATAAGTGTAGTAAATCATAACCAGTAATAAAATCCTGTCAAGTTATTGTAATCATGAGTTTAGGAATCTTAATTAAGTACTTTATGTAAATATTTAAATTCATTTATCCACATTCTGAAATACATAATGGAAAATAGGTATACCTAATTTTACGAATTAATGCTAACTTATTTTTATATTTTCAATATAATACACACAACAATATATTTAGAGACCTTTATTTTAAAAATTTGCTGTTACCGGTGCCTTGAGGTTAGGATGACAAGTGATTTTATATTTTATAATAATAATATAAAATTGTTCTAAGTTATTAAATATTTCATGCTTACCTTAATGTATTTTGTAAAATGCTTCAAAAATATTTCAAGCAAAACTTTAGTGAGTAGCGAATGATATAAAATATTGAAATTGAAAATGCAAATAGCTGGAAATTCAGAAATTGTCGAAAGTGACAAGACAAAATATAGCCAAATAAAATAAAGCATCCATCAATGACTTGTGTCAATGACAGACGTTAATTCGTCAATCTGCGTCAATCAACCTGCGTGACTGTTCGTCAATCGACAAATAGATGAAACAAGATGAAATTCCGATCTTAAAGAAAATTAAAAATTAAACAGATCATGTACTGTATAATAGATATATATACGAGACATACAAATTTATTTATTTTAGGTAGGTATGTACCGCCTTCGCAGTAAATATTTCAAAAGCTCACTGATGTAGGGATATTTGGTCTACGTGGATGTATTTTTTGCTCATATTTTTGTTGTCGCAACGCGGTGTCTCTATTATCTTTAACATCCATAGATACATGATGAAAAAATTACATAAAATATGCTTTTCTTGGTAACCGATAGTTTGCGCTATTTGCTCGCTAGAAACTTTTTGGTCAGTTGGGTAAGCTCTACACGCTCAATATTACAATATCACAATATTACAATTGTATATCAATGTATATCACCCCCGAGTGTGTCAAATTCATTCGCCATCAGCGCTCTGCAAACTGGTTTACCTACTTATTTGTTTTGCGTCGTGCTGAAGGTCATTATTTATCAAATGTTTTGTAGAGATAAGTTTCTTTGAATGACACTATAGTCTTGCAATTGGTTGGTAGACCCATACGGACCACAAAGTAACCTCACAAATACCGCACTGACTGGTGACTGTCGGCCAGTTACAAAAATCACTGCATATTATAAAATAAAGTTCCCTGCCGCGTTTGTCTGTCTATCTGAACGCAATAAACTCAAAAGCTACCGAACGGATTGCCATGTAGTTGACTGGCACCAATGGACAGAGTGACTCAACAGGAAGGTTTACGTGTATAATTTATCAGTGTTTTGTGCCAATTAGTTGAAATATGACGATTATAGTCGAAGAAGTCGGAAAAAAATCAAGAAGTTTGGAATCTTCCATCGAAAACGCTGCTTAATCCCTTTGAGAAATAACAAAATAATGTATAGAGGAATTGTTTCTCTTTTATAGGACAAAAGAAAAGTCCACGGCGACATATGTCTGTATTTTATGGATAGCTTACTATATCTATTTTAATGTTTGAAGAAATGGTGTCATGTAATGACGTGATTGGAAAGCAATTTATACGGCTACAGTATTAATCTTTATTAAATTAAATACGTTATTTACCTTCAGCATTTCATGCAGTTTATGATTTCCCTTTACACCATAAAGTTTAATTAACATCTTAAGAATTATCGCGAAATAAAAACTATCGCACCACAAGAAGCCGAGCGCGGCGTATAGAAATAGCGCGGCACCGCGCCGGGGTCGTCGTCGTTGTTCCCGTACCGATGTGACACGTGTTCTTAGGCAAAAGTTATCAATGTTGTACCTAAGTAAAGAAATATTTTAGTTTGTTTTTATGTATATATTCTTTGCTTCTTCAAATATTTACAGAATTGGAAATAAATTACATTTAAAATACTCCAGGTAGAGTGAAATTACGTTACATATAGGTAAATCTAATCCACATGTTCGACGCAACAAGCTGATATAACACTACGACAGAAAATCACTACGGCTTATATGCTCTGTTATCCGCGCAAAGCCGAAACGGATCGCTAGTGTTACATGTAAAGGAAAATAAGAAATCATAACCAAAATCTTAACCCTGTGTTAAATACAATGTTCCTGGTAATCAGTACCGGTAACCCAGATATTAATTGTTTTCTCCACCCCATTCAACATCATCTACATTTATCGCGACGACATACAATACAAAGGTTAGTGGTAACCTCAGATATTAGCATAAAATCAGGATGCAGTGGGATGCAGCGTCTCAACATCGAAACGATCAATATATAATAAACCTGGTGAGTACCCATTTAAAGGGTCTGAGTCGGCACTGACTTCATTAACTGTATTGCCGCCTATTAATGCTCTTTTATTTAAAGTGAAAATATTTTGAACTCTTTAGTTAATGTTTTTGAAGTCGGTTTTTTTTTGTAAAGTTTTCTTTTAAAGAACGATTTTTTACACCTGACTCACACAAAATGCTATTTCACAGCGAATATTTCAAAACAAAAACGTAATTTTCATTTTAAAATACTGTGACTTCACACAGCCATTCATAAAGACGAACATCGAAATAAAAAATAAGTTTCAGGAATTTATTTTAAATATTTGCGAGGTGGTCTTTTGACAAAGCGAAATAGCGCACTCGAATATTAGAAAAATGATACGGATTTTGGTTATTATACAAAGACTAAGCGCCTGGCGCTGGCGGCGTCTGCACGGCGTTAGAACGTTCCCACGCTACAATAGCGTTGAATTATTAATCAACAAACAAACAAAAAATGTTTTTATTCAAAATAGAATTAAAAGACCCGCTTTTTGAACGTCTAACGAACGTTTTACATAAAATATTCGAGAAATGGAGGAGTAGTGAAGATATAAAAAGCGAAATGACGGGACGTCGGTGGACAGCAGTGAACAGCTTACGAAGAAGTCAAGTGCGACTAATTACGAAGTATAAAGTGAGATAACGGTGGATAACGGTATAAATTGGTTTAGTGAAATCAGTGTTTTAGTCATAGATAGTTTTAGTGCATCCCTGATATCCGGACGGAAAGCCCGTAACAATACTTTAGGACTATAAGTAGCCTTTTTGCAACTCATTATAATGATGAAATTTTATATTGCAGCTGGTATGTTAGACCCGATTCAAATTTTATTTTTTCTTATAAGTATTTGTTCTAAAACTGGAATTCAAACTTTTGTCATATAATAGGAAATGACTGAAAGCATTTTATGCACATTATAAGGTTACTTTCGTTATTTTGAATATTTTATTCAAGATAATACCTTTTAACATAGCGTTTATTATCACGTATATCGAGAAGTAAATCATCGAAAGGTAAATGAATTCCAAGTTTATATTACTGATATTGGGCTTGAAGATTAATTACCGATATTAAATGTTATTTTAGATTACAGAATTATTTCTGTATCAAATTGTTTCGTTCATATTTCTGTGCATCCATCACATCAAAACCAAAACAATACACATATATTTTTATTATTTAGGTTTCGGAACGCGACTAAACCGCTCGCTGCATTTTGCCGTACGCACGTGTTTGTAGATTTGTGATTTTTTTATACGTAATTTACTCAGTTTTACTTGAACTTATATTAATAACTCATCGTTGTCTTGAAAAAAGTAATCAACACTAACTAAATTCTTTTATAGTATCACCTGTGTGAGTATTCTTTTTAAAGCTTTTTTAATGATTATTTTGACATTTTTGGGTGGGGCAAAAATGTCTCGCGAAAATGCCGCCACGTGTCCTTTATTTAATTTGCTATGTATCTATTCTTTATAATTTACTTATTTTATGTTAGCGTTCGTTGGTTTATTTGAAAGAAGTATTTTTCCCTATATGCTATACCTAATTGGCGCATAGCGTAAGTCATCGAGCTATGCATTCTGTGTTATTATCCGGCTCTGTTTTATTTGTCATAAAACATTTAAGGTTAAATATTAATCTGAAAAAGCGCTATTTCGTAGAGCTTTACAATTTAATCAAAATAAATACGACCATACACTTACTGGTGTGATGTCGAACCTTTTGTATAGAATTTTAATCTCATTCACTTTCGCGTTTGTAAATGTATTAAGTACCTACTTTTAAATATTCAAGAACTTATAAATAATTTATACGCATATTACATAGGTACCTACTTAGTTTTATTTTTCATTTATTGCCAATACCTGTAACTGTCAAGCGTATTATGTTTTTAAGTACAGATCGTGTCAAATTTTGTGTCTGATTGGAATTTAACGCTTTAGGCGTGCTTGCGTGCGTGCTTACAGGTCCAGTCATATATTCCATGCTACACTGCCTCCAGCTACACCTAAAACTGGGTACTGCAACGTGACAGTTCATTGCTGGCTGATGCAAATTGTGTTTATATCAATGATCAATTTGAAATTTGGCTGAGATAGGTTGTTGGTGAACTACTTGAAAAAAATTATTTAAAGTTAGGCTTTGATCATGTCAATGTGAGGAGAGAAACGATGAGCCACCAGGAAGCCCTATATATTTTTTTCGTATTTCTGTTAAAAAATATTTACTGCGCGACATTCCCATACCCTTGCCTTTTAAGCCCAAATGTATTTTTTTTTTTACTTTTCGCTAGACAGCATTTTAAAGCGCTGCCAAAACAATTACATTGTGAGCAATATAACTGCTATAACTGCAAGTAGGTGCCTACTGCAGTTTAGTGTAGCTTTGTATATTTAACTACAAATACAATCTTGTCTTACACAGAAATTTGTTACATAAGGAGTGCCTAACAATAATGATATTACTGAGGACATTCCATACAGTGCCATCTAGTTCCAAACTAAACAAAGCTTGTATTATGGGTACCAGACAACTAATATACATACTTCAATGTTCTTTAGAATATATACATATATAGATATTTTACACCCAGACATCGAACAAATAAATATATTCATGCATATAAATATTTGTCTCGGGCGGGAATCGAACCCGCGACCCTTGGCTCTGCAGTTAGGATCTCTAACCACTCGGTCAATCAGTCAGTCCAATATATGCAATAAAAATGGTTCACATCACACATGTACAATTCCAATCAACCTTTATGGCGAATCGGAACATAGGCACAAGTCGCATCGCGGTAACCATGTTTAGGTGTAGTGGGACGCAGTGCCGCGAGGGGTATATGACTGTACCTGCGCAAGCACGCATAGAGCATTGTATTCCGATCCGCCGTAAAGTTTGAGGTGAACTATACATTTCGTACTCACTTGATAAATAGGTACCAAAAATGATATTACATGTGAATACCTGTTAACTTAACATGCTATATTAATAATGTCTGTATTGGTCTTAATAAATCTGTATTTGTTAGGATACTTATTTTGTTAAATAATATAATCTAATTTGTTTTTAAGAAATATAAGCCTAAGTTCTAGCAAAAAAATATTTATCTATTTATGCAACTGCAAATGGTTATGTTTTTTAAATGTATGTATTTTTTTAAACTCGATGCAAAAAAGAGGGGTGTTATTATACATATTTCTTTGGTACGCACTGTGGCCTAACTGGCTTGATGGATTTTAATGTATGAGGTGGCGTTACATTTGTCTTAATTGTGGGAGTGACATAGGTATATTTAAATATGACATCTCCGAATCAAAAAAAAAGGGATATTTTATTTGTTATTCAAATAATATGAATATCAAATGAAAGCTAGTTAATACCTGGCCAAATATATGCATGTATAGTATATTATACAACTTTTATGCTACAAATTCCGCCTGTTCCATTTATCCCTACCAGAGCAGCCATACCAGTATGGAAGAATGGAATATTTTTCCACTTATCCATACTAGTATGGATAGATGGAAATTGTATGTCTATTTATCCATACTAGTACGGATATATAGAAATCATACTTCCATTTATCTACTACCGAGTTAATGTACACTATAGTTAAAAAAATGTCTATTATAATAAAATTTATATTTATTAAGAAAATAATATATTATGAAACTAAAAATGAGATCGTCTCTACTTACCACTATTGGTTGGTTTCGGTTGGCTTTCTAAAACTACCACTCTAAGAGTATTAAGTATTAATAGATAATAAAAAGGAGGAGGGCGAGGTGAAGAGATTAAACCAACTTTTAGAATTTTTAGAAATGCGGGAAGTCGAAAAAAAAAACTAATTTAAAATGAGTAACACATACTTGCTACTAAGACATTTTAGATAGACTTCAAACTAAACTCTCAATGGCCAGCCACTCTTCTAATAAGTCAGAACTATTTAATTATGGTAGATACTTTTATCTATGTATTATCAATGTTTAAAAGAAATACGGTCAAGATAGGTTGCTTTTCTACCATTTCCCAATCAATAGGTAGGTTAGGTTAGTTTGAAAAAATCCAATAAAAACCTAATGTATATGGGCGCTCCGATTACTGTACCAACAATCGACGGTTCCAACCCACTAGGAACATAAAAATCGAATTTTCACTTGTTACTAATGTTAGGTTAGGAAATTCTAACGTATTTACTGTTTTCAATTTATTTTAATGTTGAAGTCTATTCCCTCCGTCAATAGTCGATCCTTTGATTATGTCAATACAAAGAGCAAATTCATGTCGGTGGTAACGAGTACGTAGTTTTCAGTTTTTATTTTTGGTTTTTTTTACATTTCCGCATTCCTGAAAATTCTGAAAGTTGGTTTTCTGTCCTCGTCCTTCCACCCCCTAAATTATTATTAACACGTCTAGGATGGTAGTTTTGAAAAGCCGTACTGAAAAATTACCTGGAAAAATAAAAACAAGCCCTATTATCTTTAGAATGTGAATAAAATACACTGTCTTATAAATATGAGTTGAATGTTATATAAGGAATTGCAAGCGAGGCAATAAAAAATACAAAACATATTTGTTTTGTAAATTAAAATAGATTTTTACTTAAAGACCATCACCAAACATGGACTGACGAGTGGTCAGAGTCCCTAACTGCGGAGCCAAGGGTTGTGGGTTTGATTCTCGCCCTGGACAAATATTTGTGTACATGAACATGTTTGTTTCGTTACGGGTCTGGATACAAAATATATATTATATTTAAAAAAATATATTTAAGTATGTATACCAGTTGTCTAGTGACCCATAACACAATCTTAATACTTGCTTACTTTGGGACTAGATGGTGCTGTGTGGGATGTCCCATGTATTATTATTATTAAACATATTTTGGTGATTGATTATTGATTTATGACCAATTACAATACCTTGTAACATTCAAATCATAATTATATTCATTCACATTCTATAGATTATAGTGCTTGTTTTGGTTGTTTCCAGTTAATTATTTTTTACGCAGTCAGGTTTTTAAATTTTTTTAAATTATTTGTGTTTCGTGTTTCACGTTGTTTTCCCAAAGAAGAAAAAAACTACACCTCACTACTTACATTAAAAACAGTTAGAACATTTAATTTGTCAAATGGTGATGCATACAAGGAAGTGCTTTCTTTTTCGTTGTATGGTTCAATTGAAAAAGCGCAAAAAATTATTCAACTATCAGCTGTTTGCTGTAGCTAGATGTGTACCTATGGTGTTTCTTAATATTCAAAAAATTATGTTCCCAGTTACTGTACATCATCGCGCATGGCAATGGTGACGGAAGCGCGAGTGAATGGTGCTGAGGAGACTCCGGAACTGCCGCCGGCGTTGCTCGAGAAGCCTGTAGGATTGCCGCCCGGAAAGTATGCACTGGTCGGCTGGGACATGGACACCACTGGACGGAGGCTGATTGATGAGGTGAGTTCTTAGACTATTATAATGTAGACATGGTGCACAATGACGGTTGTAGGTAATGTGACACAATTTCACATTGTTTAATGTGAAAAAAGTATTTAAATATTTAAAATTAGTTACTTACAATTAACATTTAAATATTTATATTTAACATGTTTTACCATACACTTTACTAACATTGTGGCATGCTAAAGCGCAACAGCTTCCATTATACACCCCTTAAAAATGAGATGTTATCCTTCACTCAATAACATAATTTTTTGTTAGTTTTCGCTGGTTAATTATAGTATATTAATAAGAAAACAGCTATTGCCCCTGTTATCATTTTCGAAATCCTAGTCTACATCTTACGAATATTATAAATGTGAGTTTATTTGTTGGTTGTTTGACAGTCAATCATTCAGCAATAAAGCGACGTGTCCATGTGATTTTTTACATAGACACAGTTTAAGTGCTGGATAGTGACATAGGCTACTTTTTATCCTGGACAAAGCATTATTCCTTTGGGATAACTATTATATTCTCCACGGCTGAACGGATTTTGATGAAAAGTATTAATGTGTCCGAAGGCTTGAAATAACCCACATGATAATTTCATTCTGGAAAAATACAGTTCCCGTGGGATAGCTATTTTCATGCTAAAATAGCTAAACCAATTTTAATGATATATAGATTTCCTGGAGTGTTGTGTCCTTTCAGCAGTCCCAATATAACTGAGTCCATGCGGCCGAAGCCATGGGTGAACAATAATTGATAATATAGATGTTTTCCTCGGTGTAAAACTTTATTTAAAATAGTTGTTTACTGCATTTTCATACCCCATTTTCACACCCATGCCTGGCATTTTCTTTTGGTTCTGTTTCCGTTTTAAAAAGGCATAGTACAGATATTTTTTATTATTATTTTTATGTCCAAATCCTATATATGAGATATAATTTGAATAAAGTCAGCCTATTTCAAACGAATACACTATTATGATCGTTTTTTTTTTTTTAATTTTGGTCCATATTTAATGAATGCAGATAGTTACTGTATTATGATCTGAAAATCCCCTGCCTATTTGAAATATCTACATTTGCAATGTTTCTTATATTGCCGCTTGGACTGTAAAAAGTACGAAAAATAATGACTTAGACTTAATGAAAGAAGTCATTGAATCCAGATAAATAAACCTATAACTAAATTATATTGCTATTGCGTAAGCATGGTTACCTTTTGATTTGCGAGTGTGATGAAATAAGAGTAAGATTTTACTTGGTGATTCATGGTGCAGGAAACCGGCTGACACAGAAAAACATTGTTGGTTATTAATGTTATTATACCTTTTTAGAATTTTGGGGCTTTATCCTGAATTATTAATATATATTTAATTCTTAATTACCAGCAAAAAATGTCAACAAATTCTGAAAGTTTGTTATTATTTTATTTACTGGGTCCAAAATCCAGGTCCTTAACTCTAATTTTGTTTTTTTTTTCTTCAGATATGCCAGATTGTAGCGTACACGCCTCGCAACACATACTCTCAGTACATAATGCCGTACGGGGATTTGAACCCGGGTGCGCGGAGGAGGCACAATGTTCGCGTCGTAACCGTCGGCAGATATCGGATGCTGAAGGACACAGTAACTAATAAGGTAATAATAATATCAAGAAGATCAAGCGCTCTGCACATCACCTACGTTTTCCAGTCATAGTCAAGGCAGCTGATGGGAGTGTGACCTTCCAGGGGGCTGTGCATTATATTTTAATTACAGCAGTGTTCAGACTGAACACGGGCAGCGAGCGCAAGCGGCAGGTGCCCGCGCCGGGCAGCAAGTGGAACTTCCGTACACACAGTTCCTTCTGTTGGGTCTAGTAAAGTGCAACATTATGGCTTCCCAATAATGGATGTTTGAAAGTTCATACACGTGATTAGCAGTAGGAAGCAGTTTTTTTTAAATTATTTATTGAGGCTTTAATCAATGACATATCAGCCTCGTACACAATCTCTTGGGGTGCTCGTCAAGTTGTATCTACAATTGTCCTCTTCAGAGATTCCTCAATGAATTTAAATAAATGCAGAGTCTCATCACATAACGGCGTAGAGAGAAGAGATTGGAAGAACCCCAGGTTGGTGATCAATAATTGTTGTGTTGGGTCGTCATTCCGGACACATTTTGTGAGGACATGGTGCAGATCTTCAATTTTAGAGCACGCCGAACAATTTGGAGTGCTGCTTCTTCCAGTAAAGTGTAGAAATGAATTCAATAGAATATGTCCAGACCGAAGCCGAACGCCAACGTCACCATTGTTCTGTTCATATGACCACGTCAAACCTAAGTCCGGTAGGGGGGGGGGGGGGCAGTTACTAATAAGAGAGAAATCCTCTACTTAAGAACTATATAAACCTATATTCAATAAGACATACATCTATCACAGTTAACTTTTAACTTCTTAATTTAACACGCGCAAGCCTGTGGCCGAACATTGGCGTTCTTGGTACCCGATCTGTGCACAATGAACGCAGTTGCTATGCAAAATACTTCACAAGTGCTCATCTAATCCAAAATGTCTCATTGGGTTCAAGTATGAAACTGGGGTTATTTCATTTTTTTTAATCCTTTACGTTTTTATGATTGTATTGTGATCTAGTTAAATGATAGTTATTATTGTAACATCAATCTTCAACAGATACTCAAGACAAAGTCCGAAATATCTGCGTTGAGCGAATTCCTTGACTGGCTGGAAAAAGAGCGAGGGGACGCGGGTAGTGTCATTTTGATATACCACGAGCCTCGACGCCTCAGTCCTACCATGTTGTTATCGGCGCTTACAAGGTAAGTCAAACCATAACGGGTCTGGCGCACTCCGCACCTTTAGCTAAAAGTAAATCGGCGGGCCGGCCCGGGTCAACCATTTAGTGCTGCAGAAATAGAGTTATGCGTTAGAAAGAAAGCGATTCATAGACACTTGTAGATGAATTACTACAGAAGTACTGCTGTGTGAACTTAATTGCACTTCATTGTGTCGTAGCGAGACTGCAACTTATTTTAATGTCTTTACAGAGTTAACCTTCTGTATCTGTAACATTATATATTCTGTGACATAACCACATGCCTATGCAAACCTCTTAGCATAATTTTTTCTTTATCTGAAATTAAATCAAGTAATCTGTAACAAAATAAATTAGATAAACAAATTACTACCAAACTGATAGAAGGGGTTAATAATTTTTTAATTTTATTTATACATGTTTAAATAAATAAATAGGCTATGGTTTAATGAGCTATTTTTTTTTTTACTTTTACGAAGTGGGTGCTATTGACTAACACAGATGTTTGCCTACATCTTTGTCTGCATGATTTCACGGTTCATATTTAGTATATATTCATATAATAAACTGGATGAACTCCCCGAACTTGATTTGTTCAATTTATCTCCGAGTATACTTAGAGAAACTATTTTGAAGAACTAATGTGGTACAATTCCCTGGCTCCGATAATTTAAAGACCCACGGTATATATTTAAGTACATTATTGAGTGATAACTATGTCCTTACTGTTTTTCACTCTATGTTTAAATAGATGTTTGAACAGACAAGTATTTTTAGTTTCAATATGAGGAAACCATAGAGTAAATAAATATTACAGCAGAGTTTGGTTTCAATAGAGTCATAAATGTCACTTCACAGTATCGAAAATGTCAACGCAATTTCGCGGGGGTAAAGACCAACGCACGCGGACCTCGCGGACTGAAACTTGCCATCTTGTACCAGCTAACTAGTGTATGAGTGGTTAGACGGTAAATGCAGAAGAGGGCTTCTAGTCAATTCATACTTTTGTGTTGGAACATTTGAATGCTGTTTAAATATTATTTTCTATTATTTTTGTTATGTTTCACCGTATGTTTTCCGAACAAAATATATTAATTAATTCTACACAAATATTTACACGTATTTCTTACTTCATAAGATAAACTTTTTTTTTCATAACTGATCTATTTTGTGGAAACACACTAGATTCTTTACATATTTTTATCTATTAGTCCAGCAAATAAAAACAAAAAAAAAGTATAATAATGTAATAAACATTCAATTTATTTATTCTTTATGGCGTTGTTCTTACACTTCAACTTCAGGGAAGCGCAGGTCTGTGTTCTGTAAATTGTCTTCCATCCAGGCCTTCGCCTGTGCCGACATCTCCTCGTCGAAGTATTCATGCCATCCACCCGCCTTTCCTAAAGTTAAAATTCAAATATATTTAAAAACAAATATTTCAGAAACTTTTCAATATTATTGGGGAGGGGGGCACATTTTATAGAACTTTAAGATCGCATATCTCAACTACTGACTTAAATAAAAAAGTCATTTTGAGACCTCTACATAATCTTTGAAAACCTATCTATAGATTTTGGGTGCGAAAAGTTTTCTTCCGTCCCTCAAGTATTGTAGGTATAATAGAGACCTATTAAAAATTTTTTTTCCATAATTTTGTTATCTATTGTATGCCGGTTCATAGATTAAACCAACCTTCCATGTTTCATCTAAATATTTGCAATATTCTCGAAGTATGGCTGCGACAGATGGACATGATCAAATTGTGTTCCGTTTTGTGTCATTTGGCTACAAAACTCTAAATAGTGTATACATTAACGAAAAACCTTTATTATGACAGTTGGTCACATCCTCCACGTATCTTCAATTCACCCTCTTAAAAGTTAAGACAAGTCTATAGAGCAATAGACTGTCTTTGACATGATCCGCTGTTTGAAAATATAAAAAATGTACTGAAACGGTTGTATTTTTTTTTTTCGAATGTCCTCCTCTAGGTTGTATCTAGATCAGTGCTGAGTTTGATGTAATTGTAAATGAGAATTTCCAAGCCAGATCTAATTACCTTTTCGAAAAAATTTCTCTCCTTTCTCGGAGATTACAGCAGATTTCTGCATCCACTCCGGATGTACAGATTTGTTTTCCTTCATTTTGTCGAATCGCAAGTGCTCGCTGAGCTTTTGTATTTGTTCGTCATTGTAGTTTTTTCCGAAAAATTTTACTACACGTCGAAGTGTCGCCGGTAGGTTCTGTAATGTATTTTATAAAATTTATCTTATAATCGTGTGTCTGCACAATTTGCATATCTACGTACGTATGTATGTTTGGTTTAGTGCAGTGTTTGGTTAAAGTAATACCATGTAATTAGATCATTTTAGTTAATGTTTATAATAGTAAATCTTTTGACTTACTTTATACAAATCTTCGTAAAACAAAAAAAGCATGTTAGGGTGATTGCGTTGTGTCCAAGCCTCTTTCACGTGGCTGAAATACGGCGCCCAATGCACTGTAAACGTAAAACGGACCAGATACAATATGGCATTTATTGAATTCACGACATTCCATCAGATTATACAGCATAATAAGTTGAACATGTCCCGATGATTTAATTAATTATTATTTGTCAATAATATTTTCCATTTAAAAACAGTGCGTCCGTTTTGTCAAGTACGGAGGAACGACGGACGTGGGCGGGCATCCAAGTCGGTTGCAAGTAATTGCTTATATCTGTTTTGTTTTTTTTAGTGACAAAATTGACAAGTAGGTATAACAATTTAAGACTTAGCGAAGTCTAATTTATTTCACTGCATAATCTGATGAAAGTGAGTTTATAAATGTCACCTTCCATAAGTTATTTAAATTTGGTTAATTTTGTTTTCAATATCAATAAAAATTATTTTTTTATCACATAATCAGCTCTTCTCTCTCTTTATACCGGTGTGCATTATCCTAATAGATAATTTTAATTTTTAATTATTTAAAAACAAATAAGACCGAGAAAGCCGTTATAAATTAATCTACAATAAGGATATCAATAAAAATGGCTCCATAGACTAAATGCCAAAAGATGTACAGGATGTCTCTCTTATATATTTGAAAAGTCGGCCTAACCTAAATTTTTCCTGAATAGGTTCCAGTAATCCTTGAAGTCACCAGTGAATCCAATCATTTTGAATAGTTTGTTGTGGTGGTAGTACGACACAACTACATCTCTAGGGTCCCTGGCGACGTAGAGGACGCGCGACGTGTCCAGCAACCGCGGCGGCAGCAGTGAGAAGGGCAGATGGGTCTTAATGAAGCGTGGAGACGGTGCATCCACCAAAGTCTTGTAGTCCACCATCATTTCTTCACCTACATCCTTGTACATAGACATTTTCTCTTGTGATTGTTTCGTTAAGAAACTGCCAACCCTGGAACATCATCGAAGTGAAATACAAGTTGTACTGTACATTGAGAAGTATTGACTTGTGTCTTACTCGATAAAAACATATCTCTCTGTGATACGAGTCGCAGCCGCTTTTTCGTAATTCAAATCGTTGTTTATCAACCAGGTCAGCTCTTGAGTCCAAGTGGTACCTGAAAAATATGACAGGCTGTTATTATCACTGCACTAAATTCAGTGAATGAACTTCCACATTCAGTCAACACAATCGTTGAAAACGATATGAAACGATTTCTGGCTATTTAAAGCCCTATTATAGTTGCAATCAAACTTTATGGCGGATCGGAATACAACGCTTTATGTGTGCTTGCGCAGGTTCAGTCATAGCCACTCGCTCCACTGCATCCCGCTACGTCTAAAACTGGTTACTGCGACGCGACTTGTGCCTATGTTCACATCCGCCATAAAGTTTGATTGGAACTGCAAGATGGACCGAATATGTCGGAAATCTGCAATTGCGATATTTGTTCCTAGTTTCGCACAGCAGGATTGCGCCCAATATTGGTTACTAGATGTGATAGCTGAGTGGTAGCGAGCTCGCTTCTTTTTTAAAAGGCCGTGGTTTGAATCCCAGTGCATGTACTAATTTTTTTTTTAACTTGTGTACATAACTATCACTGAGACTGTGCCTCGAAGAGTACGTTAAACCGTCGGTCCCGGTTGACATCAATAGATGGTAGTCGTTAAAATCAACCAATCCGCACTAGAGCAACATGGTGGATTAAGCTCCAAGCCCCCTCATCCCGAGGGGAAATCTAAGCCACTGCAGTAAGGCATTAATCGACTGATGATATAGTATGGTTACTATACTGACATGTACCTGAGTGCCGATTAGCATGTTTTTCAAATTGAGAAAACACTATCCACACACCGCCGCCGCCGCGCCGTTACATAATATTTTTGTTGGTTTTTCGTTCGGTTGGTTCGCCGTATTGGTTTTATTTCAATAACAAAACGCTATTAAACACACAGGAAATTAGGGCCGGTATTTCAGTTCTCACTAATCCTAGGAATAGCGTTAAGTGAAGCTTAATTTTCAAAATCCAATACAAATTTTCAATTGTTTGCTTCCATCAACGCTATTCTTAGGATAAGTGAGAACTGAAATACCGGCCTTTAGTGTTCTTCTATAAATACTGAAAATATTAAACAGGACTTTCAGTTACGTGACACAACTAGTATAAGACTATCGTCATACAAGTATTAGGTAAACCAACTCTCCTATTACCAAGACTTGGTTACTGGTATTAAACAAGCTTATTTTTAACTTAGCTTTGTCTAGTCTAGGTGCAGCCTTATATGTCATAATGAGCAGACGAACTACTTGGATTTTTATAGAACTAATAGAATGAATAATTTGACTAACCCGAAACTAGAAGAAAAGTGAAAATAGGAATTTGTGGAAAGTCAAGTAATAGCGCGCGGCATTTTCCGACATTCGTCTTCTCAAATGACCGCAAGTTTGGTAAGCTCATGTGAGGTGGCATATAAATAAACTGTACATATATCTCTATGACTGACGGATAGAGTTAACTGCGGAAGCGAGGGTTGCGGGTTCGATTCCCGCCCCGGACAAATTGTGTGCATGATCATGTCCATTTGTTCCGTGTGTGGGTGTAAATGTATCTATATATACATATATATATTTATATTTAAAAAAGGATATTTATGTGTAACGGTTGTCTAGTACCCCATAATACAAGCATAATACGTGCTTACTTTGGGACCAGATGGCGCTGTGTGGGATGTCCCAGATATTATTAATTGCATTTGTATAGTATGGATAAATAGTTACCAGAACGTGGAAAACTGGCAACCCATACATCATCCTCACGAATCGGCATGTTGCGTATTCCGTCGACGTGCTCTTTGTATGGCACCGGGAGGAGGTATTTGTGCTCCCCGAAATAAGCACTACTCTCCGAGTGCCCTGAAATGAAGGAATTTGATTTACGATTTATCGCCTGAAAAAAGGGTTTGTTCCTTTAAGGACAGATTCCCTTTAAGACAGATTTTGTACAGGCAAGAGAAAAAGTTTCGATTTGTTCCGTTAAGGATGAAAACGTTTTTAACTAACGCAACGTCCCATGAATACGTGCTTACGAATAGGAAGTTTGCTTTACGGTAGAACAATATGAAGAAAAATCCAAATCGTTCTACTGGCTCATTATGACACACTGGGTTCAAATTAAATTAGGACAACAGGAAGAAGGGGGTCATTTTCCTGTTTTGACTAGGTACTTAACTATCTATCAATGAAATATGCAATTACCAAACTACCAACCAATGCTTTATTAATACGCATAGGTAACAAAATTCTGCATAGCATGAGCATAGTACCATATTAGCAGAAATTGAAAGGAGTTTTCCACAATTTAATAATAATAGCTCATAAATAAGTCTTATTCGTAAACGCGTATTTAGAGGACGTTGGTTAAAAACATTTCTGTCCTTAACGGGACAAAACGAAACCTTTTCTCTTGCCTGTACAAAATCTGTCTTAAAGGGAATCTGTCCTAAACGGAATCTGTCCTTAAAGGAACAAACCGAAAAAAGTCCGTAGATTGTTTTATGGGTCAAGATATTTATAACAGATTGTCGTCGGCCGAAGGCGTTTTTCCAAAATAGCTTGTTTATAAATCCGTCAACAAACGTTCCCGTCTTTCTCTCCATTTAGAATGATTTAGGAAGTAGCACCATATAAAAATACCGTCAGCAGAAAAAAAATTAACTAATAACAAAATCATATTTCCATTTTCTGACTCTCCAGTTTTTATACCTTTTTGCGAATGCGAGACGCGCTTGCCTATAGCGCTGCTGTTTCAACATGGGTACCTTCCTCGCCATCCTTTCATGCAAATTCTCTTCAACCAAACACCTTCGAATAGTGCGTGTCGAGATTACTAAAAGGTTGTTATCATCAAAGTTTTTTTCCTTATCTCTTTAGCCTCTTTAAAAGGATTTTGTTTTGTCAAACGAACGGAATTGCGATCATCTCGACGAGATGTCTTTTTCCGCGCGAAATGTTTGAAGTCGTTTGATACGTTGGCTGACGCATTGGACGAGTGGTTAGAGATCGTAACCGGAGCGGGTTCGATTCTCACCCGGGACAAATGTTTGTGTGCACGAACATGTCTATTTGTTCCGTGTCTGGGTGCAAAACTATCTATGTATATATTATAAGTAAAGAAAGAATATTTAAGTATGTATTTCAGTTGTCTAGTACCTACCCCATAATACAAGCATAATGCTTGTTTATTTTGGTACTAGATGGCGTTGTGTAGGATGTCCCAGATATTACGTGTTAAAATGCTTTATCATATCGAAAACAACCGTTTTCGAGCATTGCAGATCATCAGCAATTTTTTTATACGACCAATTTATTTTTCTCGCATAGTTTTATTATGACTTCCCTTGTAAATTTCTCACAAGTTCTATTTTTCCCAATAGTTTTTATATAAAGTAATCACGTTTTAGTTTTTTACAGAAATAAATAGCCCTAAAACTATACGAATAGTAACCTAACCACAGGTGTTTTAAATTTTAAATTAAAAAAAAAAACTATTCAGCGTTCTTAATCATTTCACCAGCCAGTTACTAGGAATATTGGGTTCAGATCTAATATATAAAATCTATTTGTTTATTGTTTAATTAATCAGTGTACAAATGAATTACCGCTAGTAGGTATGGAAAAGTGTTATGACATCACGAAATAAAAATAATACACGCAAAAAGTTTTTTTTCTTTATATATATTTTTTTTTTAAGATAATCATATATATATATATATGTTTCTAAATACCATCATTTACATATAAACCAGAATAAGTTATGTCAGAATAAAGAATTGTATGTTTGTCCTCAAATGTGGTTAAATATGTTTTTTCCGCAACAAGTTTATGCTAGTTTATTTGAAAAAGATATGGTGTTTAGACAATCGTTCTTAATTATATGACCATCACTATGTTTATTTAAGTTTGACTTTGAATATTATTTGTTAAAATTGGAAACTATGAATAAGTTTCAGTTCCAAGCAGATGTTTGCTTGCGTCATCCATGTCACGGTTCGCATTTTTTAAAGTTTTTAATTTACGTTTAAGGCATATTTCTTACAGCTTGAGATGAACCGCTTTTTGAACCTTTAATCTATTTAGTTAAAATTCTATTCAATTCTTACTTCTTTGCACCTAAAAATTTGATTTCTGATTTGGTTTCTTTGCACCTAATAATTTTTCCATTCGAATAATTTCTTTTGGGAAAATTATCTTATTGATGCAGATCCCATTTTTTTTTTAGTCAGAACGTGATTTGCTATTTTTTTCCTTTTTAGGGTTCCGTACCAAAAAAGTACCAACGGGAACCCTATTACTAAGGCTAAGCTGTCCGTCCGTCTATCACAGGGCTGCATCGTCTGAACCGTAATAGGTAGATACTCGAAATTTTCAGAGTATGTATAACTAAGCAGTCGGTCCCGGACGCTGTCAATAGATGGCGGTCGTTACAATCCCCAACCCGCAGTGGAGCAGCGTAGTAGATTTAAGCTCCAATCCCCTTCACCCGGGGGAGGCCTAAACCCCTGCAGTGGGGTAAAAATGGGTTGATGAAGGAAGGATGTATAGCTATATCCGGTGTAACAGTAAATAATAAAAATGGAATAAAGTTAAAAATTAAAAGGGGTCCCCATACAAGAAACGTGTTTTTAAGCGTTTTTGGTGATTATGAGATTATTGCTTACACTAATTATCATGGAGTATGTACTAATATTGCCGCTATAACAAAAATAATATAAAGTTAATAATTAAAGGGGGTCCTCATACAAGAAACGTGTTTTTTTTTTTAAATATTGTACTCTGGTACGGAACCTTTCGTGTGAGAATCCGACTTAACTTTATTCTATTTTTTTTTTTCTATTGGTTATGTGTTTAGTAAATAGCTGCGGTTGTATGCGCCGTGTGCCAATACAGGCCAAACTCCTAATTCTCCATCAGATACCTTTTACTGAACTGACAAAATTTTATTTAAACAAATATAATTTTAGTCGATAAACAAATTGCTTTTAAATTTACCATTTAGGGTTTGATAAATTATTACTATTATCGTGTTTGCGTTGACGTTATCTGTATGGAAAATTACTGCCTTTGCGTTTTTTTCTTTTTTCTACTTTAGTTACTTTCAAGTGTTTATACACCCAAGATCGTCAATTATCTATTCGAGGTGGGTTTAATTATTACTTACCTACTGGTTTCAGATGGTTTCAAGACCGATCTCACACTTGAGTTTGATTTATTAATATTGGGTTTAGAATATTTATCATGACGAGTTACTTTAGTATGACTATTTACCAAATTAAATAATAATAATAAAAAAAATATAATAATAATAAAAATAATAATAACGTACACATGACAACAACGTCTAGGCCCCAAACTAAGCCTTAGTTTGTGTTTTAGGTACCAAGCGAAGACACCACATACGTATAACAACCAAGACCCGGTACCAGTATCGATATTCATCATATAAATACTGACCCGTCCTAGGATTCGAACCCGGGACCTCCAGCTTCGTAGGCAGCGTCGCTACCCACTAGGCTAAGCGGTCGTCATAAATATATCGAAATATGGTCGAAATAAAAATAGTTAAAATTTACCTATATTTATAATTAAAGATTACGTCGAATATAGGATCTAATTATAAATTCAAAGAGATGGAGAATTCAAAAAAAAGATTGTAGATATAGTTCAAAAATTTACCAACGAAATATTTAAGCAACGTCTCGGCTACGTCTGGCTCTACATCTTGAACTTCCACACGTTCTGTGTCGGACATTTTCACACGACACGGCTAGCCTCGACGTTTAATACACAATAAATAAAATTGAAGGTGAATTCTCACCGATAATATTGATATAACTAGATAAATACCGATATCGAGTCGATAAAATTATGCGAGTAAATTTTGATATTAACCTAATTTTTTAATCACACTTCGATAAAATAACTATTGGATGGCGAAAAAATTGCGAAACGGCACAGTGTATTCGACAAAGTGTCGTGATAGCCCAGAGCGCAACGAACCTGTCTCAAATTTATAGGGCCATAGGGCCATTGTTCGAATCCGGGCGTGTACCAATGAGTTTTTCTGACTTAAGTACATTAACTATCACTGACTCCGCGCCTCGGAGAGCACGTTAAGCGGTCGGTCCCGGACGCTGTCAATAGATGGTGGTCGTTACAATTCCCAACCCGCAGTGGAGTAGCGTGGTGGATTTAAGCTTCAAACCCCCTCCTCACCCTGGGGAAGGCCTAAGCCCCTGCAGTGGGGTAAAATGGGCTGATGATGACAGTGTATTCCACCTAAGGATGGGAAAATTAGATGTATTCCGTTTATTGAATTTTACACACTGATTAAAAAAAAATAGCGCATAGATGTAGTTCCAACGAATATAGAATCTTATGGTGACCTAGAGCTGATTTGATGATGGTAATGGCAGGCAATCTAGGAGGACCCTCGCGTTTGGGCTCATATGATTCGTTTTGACGAGCACTTGCATCTGGGCTCGCTTGCATGCGAGGGCTTGCATCGACATGTCCTTGGGGAGGCCGCGGCCACGAACACAGCGGAAGTGGGCGGGAGAATTATGAAAAATTGTATGTATTTGTATAAAGCCGTCATTTGTGAAGCACCCAACCCGCAAATTATTGCAATATTCATGATAAAAATAATAATTTTTGATTAATTTAATACGCTGACACAAGTTGTATCTTAGCGATGCTAGCGGTCGATCAGTCCTCTTATCTGTGGAATATTTCGCCCAATTCCCCCCTTTGGTGAAGCCCTTCATTCGGACCTTCTTGTAGCCTTGCAGGAATCTACCAGTTGCCAAATACTGATATCTGCAAGCTGCTCTTCATCTATCTTGTCTGTTCCTAGAATTTCTAATCTTAGTAGGGCATGCATAGGGCATTCCGCTACCAATAGGAAGCTTGTTTCATATTTTGGTCGAATATTACAAAATTTGAAAATCAACCACACATTTGACGACCGCTTAGCCTAGTGGGTAGCGACCCTGCCTACGAAGCTGGAGGTCCCGGGTTCGAATCCCTGGTTGGGTCAGTATTTATATGATGAATATTGATACTGGTACTGGGTCTTGGTTGTTATATATATGTGGTGTCTTCGCAAAAATATGTATATATGTATACATTATAAAGAATATTTAAGTATGTATATCAGTTGTCTGGTAACCCATAACACAAGCATAATACTTGCTTACTTTGGGACTAGATGGCGCTGTGTGGGTAGTCCCGTGTATTATTATTATTATTATTTTGAGTTTATTATTTTTTTTTTCAGGTACAACCTCCTCGATCGTTTCAAGACCATAGTATCAGGCTTCACCGATAGTTACGCCTTGGCGGCGGACAAGTGCAAATCTACAGTGAAATCCGTATCGCTACGAGTATTGGCTCGAGTTTTGTTGGATGCTGACACCCAGGGGGTCGACAGCGCCTTAGATAGGGCTTCTGCGGCCTATAGGATTGTCGAGCATTTGGCTCAAGGTATGTCTCTGTAACAGGGATTAAAATATTTATTTATTAATATTTTAATTTAAATTAAATTTAAATATTTCTCTGAAAAAACTTTTAAGAAATAAGGAACTTATATTAAAATATCTTCTGTCTCTTGCTACAAAATAAAATTTCGCTTGTATATGAAATGGTCGTACTGGGGCATGATGTTACGGCCTCATATTGCCCTTTCTGAGTGATGGGCAATTTGAATTCTACATTTATTTTCTTCACTGTAGGAAAATGAGATTCAGGGATATTAGACAATCATAGAAAGTTGTATATATTTACAAAACAGTTAATAAGATCGACACCATGGTCAGGTTTAAAAAATTAAATTAATGCATTTACTCATCAAATAC
Source organism: Luffia ferchaultella (assembly GCA_949709985.1). NCBI lineage: Eukaryota > Metazoa > Arthropoda > Insecta > Lepidoptera > Psychidae > Luffia > Luffia ferchaultella. The sequence continues at coordinate 7,007,664 of OX453264.1, read as the reverse complement.
TAATGCGATAACAAGTCTTTCTTAATAGACTGAAATATCAGACTGTGACGTCATGCTTCCGACCATTTTTGATAACTTGTCAGTTTTTTATTTTTTGATTTTATTAATGACCGATTCATATATCTATTTTAGATCTATATCAACTCTATTTTGATTAAATGTAATCAACTATCATATTATTAGCCTATTTCACACTTAGGTATGATTCAGGGTGTAATTAAAGATTAACGTATACATGACAACAACGTCTAGGCCCCAAACTAAGCATTAGCTTGTGTTTTGGGTACCAAGGGAAGACACCACATACATATAACAACCTAGACCCGGTACCAGTATCGATATTCATCATATAAATACTGACCCGACCTGAGATTCGAACCCGGGACATCCAGCTTTATAGGCAGAGTCGCTACCCACTAGACCAAGCTGTTGTCAATATATAAATTGAATTGATTAATATAAATAGATTGAATATATAAATGGATCAGAGTAATAAATTAAAAATTATAGCAAAAATCCTATATTGTGTATGGTCACTGAATTATTTAGATATTAATATTTCCTTATTAAAAATTGACTGATGTCATAAGGCTGAACGAAAAGTCGCCGTAGCGTTGCAGACGTGTTGGCGTCAATTAAATGGGTAGGTAACGGACGAAAACTTGAAATGCCTAGCCTGAAATATTAAAAAAAACCTTTGTATGTGTCTAGGTGAGCAGCAAGAAGTGGGCGCTGGTGGCGAGGGAGCAGCAGCCACCGGCGATATGGTGGAGACGGCGCGACAGTGGGCGCGTCCCGTTCAAACTGAACTCGAAGCGCTGGCAACACTCAAAACTATATTAGAAAGGTTAAAAAGACAATGCACACTACCAATATACGCAATGTCTCTACAGCTATATTTTCTAGTTCCCGCAGCTGTATCGATACTGCTTGAGTTCTCACAACTCGCACTGCTCGTCATTCTTTCGAACCTTAATTAGTTCAATATCCATTGTTTATCTCATAGATGATAGGAACCTTTTGGCTGGAATGACCAGCAGCCTTTCCGTGTCTTCAACTATTTCCCTTCACAAAATAACTTTATGTCATTGCTTCGTTACGACATTGTTCGCAACAAAAGACATACATAGGTACTTTCACAATTGTTCGCATTTGACTGACCAATTGGCCAAGTGGTTGGTTAGAGACCTTAACTTCGGAGCTAAGGGTCGCGGCATCGATTCCCGCCCGGGATAAATATTTATGCGCATACACATGTGTATTCTTCCCGTGTTTAGATATAAAAGTATCCATACAAGGTGAAATTTTAACAACCATTCAAATTTTGTAATGAAGGTAATGATCTTTGGTGAAAAACCGATGAGCGTCTTGTTTCCTTATAGTATCGTTCAATAGAAAAATATTGAGATATGACTATACAAACATTTCCCTAATAAAACAATATCTCTAGTCACCATTCACGGCCGATGTACGCTACGCCCGTTTTGGGTGTCAAGGTCTCGAGCGCATCGTGAAAAAGAAGTAAACCAAACCTTATAAAATAACACTGTAGGTAAAATAATTTATCATGAAAATTAAACTTATATTTACCATTTACGTAATGAGGTCTATTGGTGATAGGTAACAAATAGATTTTTTTGGATGGTTGTTGAAATTTCACTCTGCATATGTAGATATTGTGAAGAATATTTAAGTATGTATATCAGTTGTCTAGTAAGTACCCCATAATACAAGCATAATACTTGCTTACCTTAGGACTAGACGGCGCTGTGGGGATTGTCACAGGCGTTAGTTATTATTATTATTATTGAATTATTTGTACAATAACAATAAAATATAAATTGAGTTAATTTATAATAGCTCCATTTTTAAAAGTAGACTAGATAGGCAAAGATACAATTCCAATCAACCTTTATGGCGGATGTGAACATAGGCACAAGTCGCGTCGCAGTAACCAGTTTTAGGTGTAGCGGGACGCAGTGGTTCGAGGGGCATATGACTGAACCTGTGCAAGCACGCATAAAGTGTTGTACTCCGATCCGCCATAAAGTGTGATTGGAACTATAAGAAATACTTTTTCACATTTACGATATAAGTTGGGTGAATTTATAGTAGCTAACATTTGAGAAAGTAGGCAGGTACATCATATAATTATGTTAATATATATGTTGTGATGTATACGTTATTATTATTATATATTTTCAGACAGAACACGTTCCGGCCAGTTTTCGCGCCATTGCTGCGCACACCACGGCCTGAACGCAAACGCTTGACGGCTCTAAGACGGCTCCTAGCTGACGCGGGCATCCTGTACGAACAGTTGCGCGACGCTTGGCAGACCGAAAAGGTCGAAGGTTGGGAAAATGCATAATTATGCTACATATTTATTTAAACTCGTATGCAGTCAAATCAAATTTTAAAAAAATATATTTAATTTAAAATGTTTATATTATTACACACTTAAAATTTATGGATTAGGTATCGGTTCGGAAAACTAGAAAGAGAAAAACCGGCAAGAAACTTTTCCCTGTTTTTTGTTTTTTAATTATTACTTTAAATGTAAAATGCTTGTCCATCATTTAAATATTCGGTAATAACTTAGTAAGCTTTCTTCGTGAGTTTGAATTTGACTTGTTTTATAAATTGTTTAGAATTTAAGTCTAACATTTCTTTTGGAATGTTATTGTAAAAACGGATGCAATTTCCCATGAAAGAATTATTAATCTTTGAAAGTCTGAACCTGGGAATTGATAACATATGCTTATGTCTAGAATTTAAATTGTGGTCATCACCCACCTTAGAGAAAGCATTTAAGTTATGTACGTAGGCGGTCCCATACTGGATTGGCCTGATATAGTTCTACGCGACATGTTGATACATGTTATGTTGTATCGTACAGTACGTTTATCGTGTTACTTTATATACAAACGTGCATCGACATGAAAAGCGCAGTCTTAGCTCAGCAGTGGTTTGAACAACAAGAGTCACGTGTTTTTTTAAATTGTCGAAGGCCGAATATCGAAGCGTCATTAAGTTTCTGTTTAAAGAAGGCTTATCTCCCGCCTAAATAAAAGAATGATAAGATGGTGTGAACAAGGAATCTTCCCTCTCGTACAGTATAGTAAAAAACTGGGTGAAAGAGTTTCGCTTTGGGAGAGATACCATCGAAGACATCGGCCATGACGGTCGACCGGTGGAAGTGCTCACTCCTGAAACGATTGCTCTAATCGAACAGGAGGTTTTAAGTGACCCCCGTTTGAAGATTAGAGAAATTGCAGCTAGACTTGGGCTCTCTAAAAGTACTGTCCATCGTGCAATCCAGGAACATCTTCATATGAAAAAAGTTAGTGCAAGATGGGTTCCGAAACTTCTTTCAGCTGTGCAAAGACAGGAGCGAGTGTGCCGTGCTTCCGAGTTTTTAGATCTTTGTGGAGAAAACCCAAAAATTTTATTGAGCGGCTAGTTACTGCTGATGAGAGTATGGTCTTATATTATGATCCAGAAAGCAAGAGCGAGTCAATGGAATGGAGTCACAAGGATGAAAAGCCACCTAGAAAGTCGAAGGTCAATTCATTTTGAGACCGTCTACGTACATAAATTATATTTTCCTAAATGTACTGACAAGGGACTGTCAAAATGTTACTTTGAAGTGTGACCTTCGATTATATCTAGATTTTTATTTATACACTAGTGGCCCGTCCCGGCTTCGCACGGGTAGTATTCGTTTCTCATAAAAATCCCTTTTTTTATCTCAGTCTTGTCTCATTCCCGTTCTTCCTTTCATTTTTTCGTTCCCATCGCAAAAATACTTTATTGTTTCTGTTCTTGGCCCTGGTGTAGCATAGTTTTCTTTTCCATTCTCATCAAGAATAACTTTTTTATCTCAGTCTTAACTCATTCCCGTTCTTCCCTTTCCCGTTTTCGTCCCCGCGACACAAATGCTTTATCGTTTCAATTTCTGTCAGTCGTAACTCATTCCCGTTAATTAAAATTAATTAAATAAAGTACACTTTCGCGACGTACATATTTATACAATAATTTAATTGAGAGTAAGTTATCCCCGCCACTATTAAAAAATAGGGGTTGGTGATAGAAAAGTGAAAATTTAGGGTTGTATGTATTTTTGTATGTTGTATCATAAAAAAATAGAAATTAAAAATTTTGTCTAAAAAATAAAAAAAAAAAATTTAGGGGTGGACTACCCCTAACATTTAGGGGGATGAAAAATAGATGTTGGCCGATTCTCATAGATACCGGATAAGCACAAAAAATTTCATCGAAATCGGTCAAGCCGTTTCGGAGGAGTATGGCAACGAAAACTGTGACACGAGAATTTTATATATTAGATATAGCTTGAATATTCTTTTTTTTTTATATTAGCCCTTAGTTGTGTTCCATCTGGCCATGGATGGTTCATTCTTAGCAAAGAACTTGAAACATCAAGGTTATCTGGGCAGCTGTCAATTTTTGGGATGAGTGGAACGGGACGACCCAACAAGCATGTACATTAGTTGTCTAACACCCCATAATACAAGCATAATACTTCTTTGCTTTGAAACTAAATAGCGCTGTGTGGGTTGTCCCAGGTATTATTATTATAAGACGTGTTACAAAATACCCTGTAAAAAATATAATTATCAAAGCCAAAAATTTTGTCAACCCTAGTAAGATGTCATGTCAGGGAACCAGATTATTTAACAGAAAGGCCTACGTACCTATTTTACCTAATAATTGTCTACTTTAATAGTTTTTCTATTTTTCATTCATAAATGTTTGCTACCTCAATACAAGGATGTCAAAATACTCAAGTACTGGCTTCAAAAAATGTCAAGTTGGAAAAAAAAATTTGTTGTCCATTTCAAATCTTCTATTCGATATCCTACAACTATCGGTACTATGGCCTGCTCGTTCTCCGGACCTCACACCCTTGGACTTCTTTTTGTGAGGTTATGTGAAGGAGAGAGTGTATTTCTCCGATTGCCCAACGGTTGCCGAGATGGAATAGCGTGTTAGATCGGTTTTCGCATCAATAACACCGACGATGGTGCGAAATGCCACACAATCCATATCCCGACGAGCGAGGTTGTGTATTGAGCAAGGCGGAGCACACTTTGAGCCGTTTCTGTAAATTTGACGTTTTTTATGAAAAAGTGTTCGTTTAGGTTGTTTCGTTACGTTAGGTCTTTTTAAATTTTTGTCGTTCCGAGAATTAGGTAGAAATGTAGGTACATTCTGCGTAGTTTACTCTTTAATTTTATTGAAATAGGGTTTGCCCATCAGTGAAAATAATATTTTTTAATTTTTTTTTTGGGGTATTTTATACAGCATTACTACGGTTCTTAAATATTGTGAATGGACTCGTTATAAGGCCCCATTTAACTTCCTTTTGGCTTTACGGGTAGTTTTGTAACACCTTGTATATTACACCTACCTTCCAAACTTCATCTATACACCATGTTTGGGTGAACATAGTTCGAACTCATGGAGTGTGTAGAGCTTACTGAACTAAAAAAAAGATGTTGGAGAAAATATTGTAATAATAATCTTTATTATCAATCAACGTTACAGTTATATTTAGAAACAAAATCAAAAGAACATACAATAAACCTAATGCAACAGTGAAAGGCTACTGGCACCTAAACTAGGACAGCCTGTATTATAGGTACCAGGTACTTCAACTTTAAATATGTTTTTCTCTGTAACCGTTAGTTTGCGCCATCTGCTCACTGGAAGCTTTTTGTTTCATTTAATAACCTCTACACGCTCTATAAGTTTAGACTACGTACAGACGAACACGGTGTGTATAATGTCAATAGTCTTCACGTAAAATGGCTGTGACAAACAGACACGCGGCCAGGACGAAATTATAAGGGTTCCGTTTTTTGCCATTTAGCTACGGAAAACGACATGTGTTATACAATTTTGGAATCTGCAGGACACACCACAAGAATGGAGTAGGCAAGCCAGTCCGAAATGCGGGTCTCAATAGAAAGAGAGAGAATCATAGTACCTCGTAGGAGTACCTTGATTTACTAGTATATAGGCTACAGTTATTTTCCATCTTTTTTTCTCCCATGCCCTACCACTACAGGGTGAGGTTTTAATGACCAGCCAAATTTTAATATAATGAACTTTGATAGAAAACCGATAGCCGTCTTGTTTCTTTTTAGTATTGTTCTATGAAAAATATTGATATATGACTACACAAACCTTTCCCGAAAAAACCAAAAACTCTAGTCACCATTCATGCCCGCCGCCCCTTCCGTTTCAAGGCCTTGGGCGAATACGTTTACTATAACGTTAAGAAGGCAACCAAATGTTATAAAATAACACTAGATAAAATATTTTATTATGATTTTTTATTTACGCAATGAGGTCTATTGGTGATACCTAACATCTAGAAAAATTTTGGCCGGTTACTAAAATCTCACCTTGTATGTACAGGACTTTATGGAGCTTGCCTACTCTAGTAATTTTAACTCTATGGGAAATACACATGTTTCTTTAACCATCGTCATTTTCCTGTGGTTTTTTTTTTCCAATATAATAAGATGTCATAGCAACCATACATTTTCGATCGCTAGATGATTTTGTGAGAATCGGTTCGTTGACATTCTTTAGCAAGCCGTCCAGTTTTAGCGACTGTCTAAATTTGGACGTATGGCAGCCCCTGGTCTGCCGTACGTTCGTTTAAATATTAACACAATAATAAGCTTTTTCATCTGCTGCACTGTGAATCAACAGGTTGCTGTGCAATTATAAAATTCAATAAGATTTTTTTTGTATTTACACAGGTCTCCGAAAGCAATTGTCTGTAGTATCTTCAAACGCCAAAAAGGAGGATATAGACGAACTGATTGAAATATTTGACTGTCATTTTGATCCAGCCAAGGAGCCCAAAGGTCCAAAGCCAAGATTACCGAGAAATAAGAACGCTGTAAGTATTGGTTTAATCATTACCACAAAATAATATACATACTTAGTAGTGTGAGTAGTTACAGACCCTAACTGCGGAGCCAAGAGTCGCGGGTTCGATTCTCGCCCGGTGCAAATATTTGTGTACATGAGCATGTCTATTTGTTGTATCTGGATGTGAAATATCTACATATGTGTATATTATTAAAAAAAAAAAACAAAGCGTATTGATGTATATCAGTTGGCTGGTACCCATAATACAAGCTTTGTTTAATTTGGAACTAGATGGCGTTGTGTGGGATGTCTCAGGTATTATTATTATAACTAGCGTCAGCCTCTGGAAAAGAGAAGTTAGCAATACTTGAATAAATTCAAAGGACAACTTTTGGGCAAAGTGCATACACTGACCGGTCAAATTTTATTAATATGCGCGTGTTTTTAAATATAATTAGTACATACAGTATGATTCGTGTAGCATATATGACGATATCGATGTTTCTTTTAACGACAAACCCAAATTTTTGTTATGATATTTGAAAGAGTATTCACCCCATAGTTAAAAAGACAAAGGTGGGATGCACTTTATAGAACTTTAGGAGTATCTCAACAACTATTGGCTTAAAGAAAAAAAAAGTAATGTGTAATTAAACAAGTCAAATATAGTTACTTTTATTAATTTTATTTATCGAAGACATTACACTGCACGCACTGAAGCACACACTACACACAGAAGTCACAGACAAAAAAAAGTCAGTGATGAACAGCCGAATGTGTTTGAGGACAGACAAAACAAGACTGTATCGTTTTTAAAGACCTATGTTTAGGTACCTCACAGCTTAATGTTAGCCGGGGTTTCTTTTCCGTTCCTCAGTTACAGCTATAAACCACAAAAACGATTATTTTTCTCTGTGACTTCACTACATCATTGCATAGCGGTTCATAGATTAACACCTACCTTCTAAACATATAGTGCTAATTTTCATTCCATTCCACCAGCCCATTATGCCCCACTGCACGGGCTTAGGCCTCCCTCAGAGTGAGGGGGGTTGGAGCTTAATCCACTATGCTGCTCCAGTGTGGGTTGGTGGATTTTAACGACTGCCATCTGTTGATGGTATTCGGGACCGATAACTTAACATGCTCTCCGAGGCACGGAGTCAGTGATAGTGAAACTTAAGTCAGAAAAACTCATTGGTACACGCCCGAATCTGAAATACGGCCGCACGGCCTTATAAACTCGAAATAGGTTCGCTGCGCTCGGGCTATATAATGCTCATAGTTTTCGAGTAAAATGTCACAGGCAAACTGAAGGACAGACAGATGCACACGACGACATAAGTTTACGGACGCTCAAAAATGGTGCGGGCACGATTTCGCTACGTCCAATTTAGATCATTCGTCCTATTAAATATACTAACTGTATAGGACACAAACGAAACTGCGGAAGCTGGTTCGGTGGCCGATGGCGCTGGTACAACGAGCGAATCCCCAGAGTCAAACAACTCACCGCAACATTCGCCCGCAAAGACTAGTAGTGGTGAGTTTGTCTATCATTGATAGACTCAATATTTTACAGTTATCATTTTGCTATGGAGTAAATAATTATTTGACAGCAGCGTTTGGTTTTAATAGAGTCAGGAATGTCACTTGACAGTATTGAAAGTGTCAAACGCAATTTTGCGGGGGCGAAGACCGGCGCGCGGGGACCTCGCGTACTGAAACTCGCCATCTTGCATCAGCTAGCTAGAGTATGAGTAGTTGGACGGTAAACGCAGGGCTTCTAGTCAATTGTTATGGATTTTTCAGATACAAACTAAAAGAATTAATAAGTGCAGAAACTACTTTGTTTCGTTTTTCAACTACTATTAATGTTTTATATTTACATTAAAAGTCGGTTTCAGGCACCGACTTATATGTACCTAAGATACTAGACCCGAAGATCCCTATACATTGTATGACGTACGGAACGCAAACGAAAGTGGCCGAACGCGTCCGAAGATAGTCGATTGCAATTTTGTTGTTGTTCACCAGAGGAGTGATTCTTGTACCACTGACTTTTAGTCTAATGAGACAACTTCAATGAAACAGTAGTCAAAACATATTTTTTATCTTCTCGAAAATTGTAGTGTTTTATATGCCTTTTGAAAATATAGAATTACGTTTTGGCTAGAAAAAACTATTGAATTTCATCGACAATGTCTCGTGAGACTTAAAGTCAAGTGGTCCAAGAATCACCCCCTCTCTCAAATTTGTAATTGTCAAAAATTAAATTAGTAACAACTAAATTAATAAAATATTATAAAGTTATTATAATCCCATACGCCTTTTTAGAGTTCCAGGTGTTGTTTATACGCTTTTTAAAGGCACAGCACGACATTTTCGTCAGATATTTTCCTAAAATACACAATAATGTCAGTCAACTACGCAGACAGGCGGTTCACAAGCGATTATTTCAAAGTCGTTCATGGCACACAGATCTGAACAACTTTCGTGCGGAGTTTCATACCTTAATATGTACAGTCTATTACCTAGGTACATACAAGTCGATGGATTAAGGTCTCGAAAATCTACAAATTGGATTTTTAATCATTACTTGCCCGTGGTACTGTAGGGTTGTACTATAAATTTGTCTACGAAGGATTTATTTGCCCGTGGACCTACTATGTACAACTGGACATTATTTATTTGTCTATGATATTACCAAGTATTGAATTAAACAAAAACTGACCATTCCTGGACTTACTTGTTTAATTACATAGTGGTATAGTTCCAATCAACCTTTATGGCGGATGTGAACATAGGCACAAGTCGCGTCGCAGTAACCAATTTTAGGTGTAGCGGGACGCGGTGGAGCGAGGGGCATATGACTGAACCTGCGCAAGCATGCATAAAGCGTTACATTCCGATCCGCCATAAAGTTTGATTGGAACTATAATAGTTTAAAGAATTATTTTTAACTATTAAATGAGCGTATTAGGCTTGCCATTTTGAATTTACCAATTATTATTTTTTAGTTATTGAAATAAACTATTTTATACCAACATTTTTAATTTATGATCATTAAATTATTACATTTTTATTAAAGATTTATTTGTCAATAGTTACAGAATCAACTGCTGGAGACATCAGTAAAACAGCTGCGCCCATAGAAGCGGTCGCGGCCAACTAGTTGCATACGTAACGACAACTTACACTTTTTCTACATGCTACATTCATAATAATTCATACCTGTAATAATAGTTTAGTCGTTTAAAAAGATTGTAAGAAATTACATTAGGGAATTTAAAGAAAGAAAAAAAAAGACGACGAGGCCCTTTCTTTATTGTTTGTGTCTCGTTGGAGTTGTATAATTTTTGTGAAAATTATAAAACTAACAGCTGTGTACCACTTTATATAAAATGTCTACTGTATGCATTCTCCTATCCAAAATATGAAAACCAACTTTTCTGTCAGAAACAATGTATTATCAAAAAAAAAAAAAAAATAAACTGATGCAGAATGTTCTTGAGTTCCTTGCACCATTTCTTAGGACAGCAAACATCTAAAGCGCTGGTTGCAGTGGTGGATTTACACATTTGCCGCCGGTAGAGTATTAAAATTGAATTGAATTATCTAAGTGGTGAAACATATAGATTATTACATGTTGAATTGTTTGTGTGGACCTAATAAATTTCTATAAGACAAAAAAAAACATTTTGGCTCCAAATTTGCCTCCTTAAAGTATGCCACCCTAGGCTCCAGAGCTCCAGCCTGCTGGTAAACCCACCACTGTCAGGTTGCTTAGTTTTAAGAGTACAGATCGTTTCAAATTTATAACGGATCTGAATATCGGGTGGGATAAGCCGCCGCGGGGTTCGCGGGAGGAACGCACTGGCCCCTCGCTTTACTGCGCCCCGCTGACACCTTTAGCCGGTCACTGCGTTGCGACTTGTGCCTAGTGCGGATCCGCCATAAAGTTTGAGGCGACCTATACAAGTGTAGTGTCAGGCACTTTATTAATATTTTTAAATAACAAAAACTATCGTAAATTATTAATTAAAACCGTTTGATTAATCAAATGAGAGGAAAAAATAATACGACAATAAATTTTCGACTTTGACAAGGCGCAGTGGGTATCGGCTCTTGAAATACCTTAATGTGATTTTGTGTCTGTGAATTGGGGAATCGTCTTCATTTTTTGAGGTTTATGCATGCCATTGGAAATTGTATTGGTTCATCTTACGTTTTGTGTTTAATAATTTTTTTATATGTAAAATAGATATTAGTATAGTTGAGTGCCTTAGCTACTCAGTGTTACGAAATGTGACTTATTTGTAAACCTAAGTTATTTGGAAAGTATAATATTTGTATTTTTATTGAAATACCGTTTAGGTCTTCTCTTTTTTTATAATTGGCATGCGTTTTGATGTGTTATTTTTCAGGGTATTTATAAATTAACGTATGACAAAACTCGGCCTATTACTGATAAAAAAAAAACTATTTTTAAATCACCAAATTTATACATATTGAAACTGGTTAAAAATGATACAATAAATATAATAACGTACGCTTCGTAAAGTGAAAAATATATTCGTTCAGTTTGATAGTCGGCCGAGTGCATTAAGAACGCGGCGGACGCGTGAACACCCATACGAACGCTCTTAAACGATTATGACCTTGATACGTATTTTAGTCTCGGTTTGTTTTGAATTCCCGTTTGAGTTAGACATGGTTTGTATAGAACCAAAATTTCGAAATTCCTGTAAACATCCTAGTTATAGAGATTTTATATATTTATATACATATTATATTAAAATTCTTCTGTTGTATGCATATTATTTCCATTAACACTTGTATTAAACTATTGACAACCGCTTAGCCTAGTGGGTAGCGACCCTGCCTACGAAGCTTTATGTCCCGGGTTCGAATCCCAGGTCGGGTCAGTATTTATATGATGAATATTGATACTGGCACCGGGTCTTGGTTGTTATATGTATGTGGTGTCTTCACTTGGTACCCAAAACACAAGCTAATGCTTAGTTTGGGGCCTAGACGTTGTTGTCATGTATACGTTATAATACGTTATTTTTATTATCCTGTGTTGGGCTTCATTCTAAAAAAAAACAAGGCAATTTAGCCGAATATTACTAACTTTCTATAACTAGGATGTTTATAGAAATTTCGAAGTTTTGGCTCTATACAAACCTAGTTCTAACTCAAATTAAACTATAACTCAAAACCAACTACGATTATAGTACGTATTAGTAATCGTTTGAGCGTTTGAATGGGCGTTCGCGCGTCCAGCCCCTTCTTAAGAGAAATTGTCAATCTCTATTTGCATATTAAATGCATAATAACAAACTTAAGTACAATTATTAATAACAATGAAACGTGCAATCACAGATGTTGGACTGATTTTTGCATCCAAGATAATAATTTTATTTACTTTTTTTTAATATTGTCGACAAGTGTAAGTTTTTTTTTTTAATTGAATAATGGATTTCAAGTGTAAGTTTTTTTTTTTAAACGAATAACGCATTTCTTTTTTGTGATCTACATAATATTCTATTTCACATTATTATTTGATAGCAGGGATTAAACGATTCGACCGTTAATTACGATAAAGATACTTTTAACGTTTAATTGTATATAGTGTTATGCAATATTTGATAATATGATTGTTTATCGGTTAAAATTTGGAACATATGATGCAGTACAACTGTAACTGGACTGTGTCGAATTATAGTCAGAATCAACTTTTATTAAATTTTCGTTTAAATAATATAGATTTTGAAGGTTTCCCGATCCGGGGACAATTCTTAAAAGTCATATTAATAATACATGTTTAAAATAACTTTGCCGTTAGAAATAAGTTTGCTACACTTCACTTATTTGTGCTTATATGTAGTCTAAGCTGCCGAGATTTGATGAAAATTGTGAAAAATGTTGAATTTTTCTCAGTGGAAAGATTAAAATAGATATTATGTAAAGGTAAACATATAAAGCACCATAAATTAATTCAATACCTACTTACAAACATAGGTTTTATAATTTTTGCTTATATTAAAAATTTATATTCTGGAGATATTTCGTGTTGTGGAGTTGTGATAGCTCGAAGCGCAACGAACCTGTCTCAAATTTATAAGGCCTCATAGGGCCATGGTTCGAATCCGAGCGTGTACCAATAGGTTTTTCTAACTTATGTACATAACTATCACTGACTCCATGCCTCAGAGAGCACGTTAAGCAGTCGGTCCCGGACGCTGTCAATAGATAGCGTTCGTTACAATCCCCAACCCGCAGTGGAGCAGCGTGGTGGATTTAAGCTCCAAGCCCCCCTCCTCACCCTGGGGAGGCCTAAGCCACTGCAGTGGGGTAAAAATGGGCTGATGAAGTGAAGATATTTCTTGAGTATTTCTAGACTCTGATAGATAATTCCAATTGTTACTTTAGTCATTATTATTAAATACACAAAATAATTTCAGTTAATTTTTAAGGTTCCATACCCATAGAGTAAAACGGAGCCTTATTTCTGTCAGTCTGCTTTCTCTCTGTTCGTTCATCTGTATGTCACAGATAGCTTGTAAACGGAATGAGTTACAAAATTGGATATTTTGTCTGTAAAATGTGACCCAAAAAAAAAAAACAGATTAATCCATTTTTCATCATTGTGGTTCTGGACGTGAAAAAGAAGACTTTTTTCTACTTACCCTGGCATGTGGGAGGTCATTGTCAAATATATATTTTATCTTTAAAATACAGAAAGAAACGGAGGGCCATTAAAGTGGTCAGTTTTAGAATATTTGTGTTATTTGGTCTATCTCATAAACTGGCTAGTTACTATTTTTTATTTTATTATTTAAAACCCGACGTAGCATCGCGAACTAATTTACTTGTACCTCTAGTATGTCACCCTGTTATGTACGCACACTCAAACCATAGTACGACTACCGGTCTCCATGGCAGTGCTTTATTGGGTGTTCAATGACAGGGGGTCTGTAGTTTTTTTTTGTCTATGCCAGCGGCAAAGTTGTATGAAACGAAGTGATATATAATTAATATTGGCAGCTTAGATTGTCTATATCTACTTGTCTATACTCAACCATTTTCAATAGCCGGTATCATTTAATCCCTATTTGAAATTGTTTGCCATACAGGAACGCTTTGATTTTTTTTTGTTTAGAGAATTAAGTTTTTCTTTCCATAAAATTAAACTACATAACGCAAACCGTGTGTACCTATTAACTTACCTTTAATTTAGTTAGTTTTAACACAGACTGTACATATTATTTAAATTCATATTTTGTTCAGATCTCTAATAAATATGTAAGTCTATAATAATGTGTATCATTTTATAACATAGAATTTTCGCGTAACAACTCGTTCATACGGCACGGGACAGGCCAGTCCCATATTGTCTGAACGCAACCATTTGAAATTTAACTAGATGCAAAATATCTGCTGTGAATGGAAAAGAGTTTTTACAAAGGAGTGTTTTATGTCCTAAAACTATCCATAATTAGCCAATTATATTTTTCTAAGCATTAAGTAGATGCTATGTAAACACTTCAATTTAAAAAATAGGTAAAAAAATTCACATTACTATAGTTTTCCTGAAAGAAATATCAACGTAGTGAGATTTCTGAGTCGAACATAATACACAAACGATGCGACCGCGAGTGTAACGAAGAGAGGTACACACCATAATTCGGTTACATAATTTTTGAATGAACACTAACATATTATCAGGCCCGGCGAGGGCCAGAGCGGGCCCCGGGTGTAAAACATTGTGGGGCCCACCCCACCTTACTTTGAAAAAGAAATCAATTAACCGGACCCCCGTTTCTTAGCATGGGCCCTAGTGGTACTACTACCCTTACTTACACCCCTCCTATCGCCGGCCCTGCATATTATACAAGGTGAAAATGTTAGGTATCACCAATAGATCTCATTACGTAAATAAAAATTAAAGGTTACATTTTCATAATAAATTATTTTATCTACAGTGTTATTTTATAACGATTGGTTACCTTCTTAGTGACGACGTGCCCGAGACCTTGAGATCGAGATGACACAAACTGCGGAACTAAGGACCAGCGCGCTCTAGTGATTTTGTAATTGACCGATAGTTTGATCATTCAGGGAATCAGTATGCAGGTATTATACGGCAGTGCGAGCATTTGACGATTAAAAATCGAACGATCGAACTACTGTCGATCCCTATTCAATTAAACTATCGAAAAACTAATCGTGCCCTAAAATAAACAGTGTAGCTGGGTCTTAAATTATCGATCCACCGCGCGTTCGGCCCGGAGGAGTGCATGGTGCGAACGATATCAGCTGTGGCAAGCAGTGGACCAAAACTTGTTCGTTTGTGTGCTGACTCAGTTTGCGAACTGAAAGCGGCGCCCGTGAATTTCATAAGTTTTCCATAAAAATAAAACTTAATCAGTGAAACACATAAGGATCTCGACTCACATTAGCGCAGAACAGTAAAAACAACCTTTTAACAACATGAAGTGGTGCGAACACGATGTAGGTAATTTCCAATGCGTAAAAATATCTGCGTGGCGCGCCTCGGGGCGGAGCGGAGAATGATTACTACACATATTGGTTTTTTCGGGAAAGATTTGTGTAGTCATATCTCAATATTTTTCTATTGAACGGCACTAAAAAGAAACAAGACAGACATCGGTTTTTTACCAAAGATCATTACATTGAAATTTGGATGGTTGTTAAAATATCACCCAGTAAGTATAACTGAAATAAACTCCTATGATTCTTTATCAGGTAATTGTATGTACTTTTTTTTTAAATGACACAAGAAGTAAATCACTCTATGTGCGCCAATTTGAAAAATCTCCCAATCAAGCAGTTAATTAATTGTTAGTCAGTGGCATGAGATCATTTTGAAATTTATACTCTTTATGGAATTGTTAATATGTCGTCATATCAGGTCTTTCAATCACCTTTAAAAAAAATTAATAACTAAAAAGCTAAATGTTTCTAAATGAAAATAATGAAATTAGTTTCTTATTTTTAATCATATTTCGATAGGAATCATAAAAACGGAGAAAAAGTGGTCTTACCCAATTTTCTACGTATTACAAAAGATTGCATATAATATTTGGCAGATAGTGAAAAAATCATTGGTTATAATTTTTTTCGCGTTAGTGCTACCACATAGATGTACCTAGTCATAGATGTCGTCACGTCATAAATGTAAATGCTGTAAATAAGAGATAAAAAAATAGCACTAAGGAAAGTTGGTATTATTGATTTGCATGGTGTTTGCATGTAATGAAAGTTTTTTTTTTCGATTTAGCATTGCACATCATTGTTTTAAATTCTGCTCATGGTCAGGTGGCAGTATTTAACTATTATTTTTACTGTTTCCGGTTAGATGGTGCTGTAGTTAGTTCCAAAACGCGCGTATTGAGGCGCTGTTTTCGCACTTACTCTTTTTACGGCGGAGTTATATCTCTATTAAAACTTATAACCTAATAACTACAAAGTATTCTGTGATGCCACCATAACAGGCGTGAGATGCAGGGTCGTCCATCTGGAGCAGCGTGTTGGATTAAGTTCCAGGCAACCTCATCCCGAGGGGAGGCCAAAGCCCCTGCAGTGGGGTATAATGGTCTGATTTGATATGCAAGCTTGAAAACTTTGTTACACAATGATTTTTTTAAATGTACAAGTACAACCCATGAATCCTCTGTAGGTATACGTAAGGAAGATACAAATGGATACAATGATCTATGGGAGTGGGATTGGGATACAATACAACACGGGGAACGATCCGGTTAGAACCATTGTTAATATTTAATCCTTGTCCCGAAGTGTGCTATGGGGTGTTTGTATTTATAATGAAATACTGTAAGAATAACATTATGTTCGTAAATCAACAAAACTTTCGGAATGGAGACAAGCGAGACAATAAATCAGCTCAACTACCCATATCTTGGTTAAGTATTGAATTCTAGGTTGATTGGCTACTGCTTCGCATTCAACTTCTAGTACACTAGCCATATGAGTTGAGCACCACGACTAAAATCATACCTGAAATAAATAACAAAACTGGGCAGACACTGTCATGAGTCATGAGACAGTGCCTGCCAGTGACCGCAAGAACAACCACAATTTATAACTTAATAGAAATATTAGTTATTCTACTTTCATGTTCTTTCTTTAGTGAATTCTATTACTCTGTATTAACACAAGGATAAAATATGCATATATTCCTACACCTAGAATTACCAACTTAACTGGGTCCAGCGGTGAGCATTTATGACACCCGCATTAGCACTAGCGTCTATGCTCAGTGACCTTATCGTAACAAATACGAATAGGAATTAAACCGTGGTGGACTACTAATGTACCTCCGCATATACAATTAAGACTACCTAATCTAGCTAAGGTTAAGCGCTTATCCTCAAGTTTACTCGAAACTAAGCATTAAATTCGACACGTAATTGCATAATTATACTCGACACGAGATTTTATTGCTTTAATTATAGGTACTTTATATCCTATTCTACGTTAATAAAGTGACACTATTCAGTTAATTAACTTATCATGTGATTCTATTACAATAAACCTAACACATGGTTTTATAACCTTTACGTACAATTTCCATTTCTATTTCATGTTAAAGATCATATTATTCAATCATGAATATGGTTCAAAGATATCATCAGAAAATCACATGGAATTAACGTTAATTATAGGCACATTATAAATCTAGGCTTATACTCGCTCATCGTTAGCCCATTTTACCCACTGCAGAGGCTTAGACCTCCCCCAGGGTAAGGAGAGGGTTTGGAGCTTAAATCCACCACGCTACTCCACTGCGGGTTGGGGATTGTAACGACCGCCATCTATTGACAGCGTCCGGGACCGACTGCTTAACATGCTCTCCGAGGCACGGAGTCAGTGATAGTTATAATGTACTTAAGTCAGAAAAACTCATTGGTATACGCCCGGATTCGAACCATGATGGCCCTATGGCCTTATAAATTCGAGACAGGTTCGTTGCGCTCTGAGCTATCACGACACCTATAGGTATCACTTATAGGTTACTGCACGCTAGGTTCTCGTCTGTTCCCACTGAGGGGTGACGCAATAGTAATCATAGCATCCATTTTGAGCCTCTTTTTTACACATTGCTTTACTACCAATTTAACCTTACCATATTTCAACTTCCTATTTAGTATTGCCCGAGTATTCGATGTCATGTCTGGTTGACATCGCGTTCACTTTGCGACTACTCGTCGCGACAATCCTCTAAAATTTGTTTTTTTTTTTCGGAATCAACATACAAAAACAGGAAAACAATTACTTTTTCTTTTATAAAATAAATATCAGACTTAGCCGATTTCTGTGTGTTTTCATGAGAGAAAAATTTGAACATATTGAATATTATGATAGTCTGTATTCGCAACATGTAGAGAAAGTAAGACAAAAACTGCCATATGCCATAAATTAGTTTTTTACTCTTTCTCACTATTTGGTTTACATACAGTGTCTTCACGCAGCCCAGAAATCTTCACTATATTAAGAAAGTGATTCTTCCATAATAGGTAGTTATTACTGCAGTGAGTGCCACTCATTGTCTACAACTGAAATATAAAATTCAATACCTAATTTATAGAATGGCAGTCTGACTTCAAAAATTAAAAACAAACCCATATTAATTTGCAGTATTTTTTAAAAAGTGGTGTAGTTTGTAGCACATAATATTGTTTTAGTATTCTTTCTTTTATTAATCTGGTAGCACTACAGCAATCAGCCATAATTATCTGTCTGTGATATTTATCAATATTTATTCTGTGCAAATCTGTGGCCGTAATTGTCAAAGACACAATTCTTTGTTCAATTTATTTTTCGATTTACAAATTCGTTTAGCAAAAACTTTATCAAAATGAGTGCTAAATTGCAAGAATACAGAGGCCAATTGGAACAGGCTCTCAACGATAGGTCGAAGCCATGGACGAAGTTCTTCGAAAAAGCCGAACATAAAACTGGTGTCGGCAGGCTGTATCTATTCGTAGGTAAGTTTTTCATCACGTTTATTTTTAAACTTAGCAAAAAAAGCAATAGACTTGGAGGTTTTAGGGCTGACGGAAGTCGCTATTGTTTATTTTTAATTTATTGTTTTTACGGAGTAAGAAAAATACCCTTAATTTTATACCAGCTGTTAGTTAAATTAGACATGATTGGCTTCAATTAGTCACCTTTGTCAAGTTGTTAGATAACTTTTTTATTACTAGATAAAAACAGATTTTCGTGCATACAATGAGGTAAAATTACTGGGAAATATGTAATCTCTATACTACTACACACATAATAGATACACACTAATCTACCATCAATGGCACCAAGCTAATTGGTTCAAAGTCTATACTGAATGAATACATTGCTGAAATATTCTCCTTATAGGTATTTAACAGTCAATAGTTTTAAAACTTTGATTATAACTTTTTATTTACCTAAATATAAAACTTTTACTGACTATGGAGTATGCAGATCAGTACATAGTATGGAGTAAGTGTAATTGCAAGAAATTTAGTCAACTGCATTTTGCATAAAGCATCCTGAGGAGAATGGATGCACTTGATGCACTATTATATTTATGTATAATTTTTTTGAATATAAGAATTGAGATATTGGAAAAAAAATCCTGAAAATTAGCCTAAAAATCATCATAAATTGATAAAGTGCACACTTTATCTGAATAATCATAAATCTGAATATGAAGGATACATTAGTTGAGTTTTATTATTAAATAAAAAATAAGTCATAAATTTGGTAATCCATTTTCCTTACACTATATCAATATAACTATGGTTTAATGAATATGATCAATTTAGAAATTTTTTTACAGGTCTTGTTGCCTTCATAGGGCTATACCTAGTTTTCGGTTTTGGAGCCGAGTTGATCTGCAACATAATCGGCTTTGTTTATCCTGCTTACATGTCTATGAAAGCTTTGGAGTCACCTAACAAAGAAGATGACACAAAATGGCTGACTTATTGGGTTGTGTTCGCTTGCTTCTCCATTCTTGAGTACTTTTCTGATGCAATTGTTGGATGGTTCCCGCTGTATTGGCTTATAAAGGTAATTTATTTTTAAAACTTAACTATATTGAATTAAAAGGCTATTAAGCTAAGAAAAGATAAAGATGGTGGCTATTTCGCTCTTATTTTTAACCATTTTTGCCCACAGCTCTATCTGTGAGTATCAGTTCAACTATATTTTCCCATTTTCAGTTCAAAGCCATACCACTTCACTCCCCACCAGATGAATATGTTAATTTGGAATAATAAAAACAAAAAAAAACTTATGAGATTCATAAGTTAATTGTACCTACTGTTGGTTTTCCATATAATTAAAAAAAAATTACTAATTAATGATTTCCAGATTTTTTTCTTGTGCTGCGAGACCTTGCTTCTTGCTAACCATACTTAATTACACAATTATATTTATGTAAATAGATGAACGTTAAGTATACGCTTTTAATTTATTTGCAATTGTCAAAATATGCGGCATAGATAGCCATATTCTTTGATAGCATAAACTTAAAAACTTAATTTTTTTACATGTTCAATGTGCTGTAAACCCAGGGTAGTAGTGCCACCAGGGCCCAGACTAAGAAACGGGGGCCCGGTTAATTGACTTTTTTTTTAAAAAAGGTGGGGTAGGCCCCACAATGTTTTACACCCGGGGCCCGATCTGGCTCTCGCCGGGCCTGTGTAAACCTATGTATTTAATATTAATTTCAACATTATACCTCCACGCGTTCCACGCGCGTAGATGGGTCTTTACAGATGGACAACAATGCATTCCTATAAGAGTTCCTTTTTCTTTTAAGATATGAAACCCAAAAAGCGTATGGCACGCGCACGCGCACATAGCCTTGTGACCATAGTGAAAGACTAACTTAATAAAATTCTAAACTGATGAAATACGAAACAATTATACGTAGATATAATCACAATAACATGCAAAAATTTAAGTAGAGTGCGAGCACTATTTGCCATCAGTCAGGCTCGATGAATTTTTAGGGATCTTATGTCAATGAGCGCGTCTTATGATTTTTGTTTTTTTATAGAAATATGTTATATTTATTAAGAAACAATTAGCAAAAGGTAAAGATTAGTGCAACCCTGTTTTGTGTAGGTCGTAGAAATACCCGGCATTCAGTTTGTTATACTTTGACGTGTGAAATAGCGTTCGATACATAATTTTGTTCAATGAGACGCACTCATTAGACAGAAGATTCGCGCTTTATGTACAACGTGATTATGTGTGTATAATATGTACATTTTAAAAGCCCAAAGCCAGTGGACAGTAAAATCCATATCAGCTTTCATATCCAAGATAAACACTGTTCTATTATACTCTTATCAAACCAATCATTGTAAAACTACGTCATCATTTTGTATTAGTTTATACGCAAACACGATAGTATTTACACAAGGGCATATTTCAATCAGAACTTCTCTAAGTTAGTTTAATATAACTAAAAAATAAATGCTACTTACTACTATTTAGTATTACTAAAAAAGAAATGCTTCCGTAAACAACATTATTTTCATCTAAAAAATACTTTGTTCTGTATCACTATCACCAGTAGCGTTTCAAACTTTTCTAGCTAAGTTAATTTTTTTAAAAGAATGTTTTGATTTTACAAAAGTGCTGAGCTGACATCCTACGAACGCACTAGATTATTAGATATCATGTTGGCGGGAAATAAAGCAGCGATTGCACATCAAATTGCCATTTGCGAGTCAATTAGAATAGTAATAGTGCAGTAACACAGTAACCATACATTTTCGAGATATATAAAAATACTGCACCTTAAGTATGTCGTGATAGCCGTGTAGAAGCAAGCTCGCTTCTTGTTTAGAAGGTCGTGGTTCAAATTGCAAGGCATGTACCAATGACTTTTTTCTAGCTTATGTACATAACTATCACTGACTCCGTACCTCGGAGAGCACGTTAATACCCGCTTACCCGCTCTGGACCAGCATGGTGGATTAAGCTCCAAGCACCCTTATCCGGAGGGGAGACCTAAACCCATGCAATGAGGCATAACAGGCCGATATGGTAAGGTGACCTTAAGGACATTCTCACAAAATAATGTTTGGCATTATTTTGTAAAACTGACAATTTCAAATGCACAAAAATGTATGATTAGTTGGCGGACCGCCGTCTGTGCTTCCTTGAACCAATGGAATTTCAAATATTTTTCTTATGGGGTGTATCACTGCCCTCTTCTCTCGCCAAGTGGCGCATAAGCGACGTCACTCAATCGACTGTCAGTTTCATACAAAACTTGGAATTTTCATAAACATGTTTCCATCAGCCCTTTTTATACTCCACCTAGTGCCTAAGCTTAAGCAAGCCCCCCCTCAAGGTGAGGGGCTTGGAACTTAAATCCATCACGCTGGTCCAATGCATGTTGGCGGATTAAAACGACCGCCATCTATTGACAGGAACCGGTACCGACTGCTTAACGTACTTTCAGAGACAGAGACTCAGTGGTAGTTAATGTACTTAAGTCAGAAAAAACTCATTGGTACATGCCCGGATTGGAACCACGGCCCTATGGCCTTATATAGATTTTAAATAGGTTTGCTGCATTCGGGCTATCACGACTCTTCGGGGTATCACGATTCATAAACATATCCATCCATCAGCCCACATTCATCCACTGCTGGACATAGGCCTCTCCCAAGGCACGCCACACTTCTCTGTCCTCAGCCATTTTCATCCAGCCACTACCGGCAACCAGCTTTATATCGTCGGTCCAGCGAGCCGGCGGGCGTCCCACACTACGTTTGCCAGTTCGTGGTCTCCACTCAAGAACCTTTCTTCCCCATCGTCCATCAGTTCTTCGACAGATGTGACCAGCCCACTGCCACTTCAGCTTACTTATTTTGCAGGCTATGTCGATCACCTTTGTTCTCTGACGGATGACTTCATTCCTGATATGATCCATCAGAGATACCCCGAGCATAGCCCGTTCCATAGCTCGCTGAGCAACTTTAAATCGGTGAACTAGTCCTGCTGTGAGTGTCCACGTTTCAGCACCGTAGGTCATGACCGGTAAGACGCACTGGTTATACAATTTTGTCTTTAGGCACTGAGGAATGGCTGAGGTAAATACCCGACGAAATTTTCCGAATGCAGCCCAGCCCAGCTGGATCCTCCGCGTGGCCTCTTTTTCGAAATTGTTACTACCAAGCTGGATGGTCTGCCCTAGGTAAACATATTCTTGGACAACTTCGAGGGCCGCCTCACCAACGTATACCGGCTCCGGCACGATGTGATTGTTGAACATGACTTTAGTCTTGTCCAAGTTCATGCCGAGGCCCACGCGCCGGGAGGCAGTATTGAGGTCGCGGAGCATCCCCCTGAGCTCCCGCAACGACTCCGCCATAATAACTATATCGTCAGCAAATCGCAGATGTGAGATATACTCGCCGTTGATATTGATGCCACGTCCAGTCCAGTCAAGCGTTTTAAAAACATCTTCCAACGCGTTAGTGAACAATTTTGGGGATATAACGTCCCCCTGCCTGACACCACGTTGCAGTGGGATGGGTTTTGTTCGCTGGTCCTGGACCCGGATCGTCATCGTCGCGGCGTCATACAAACATCTCATCACCTCGATGTACCGCCAGTCAATGCGGCATCGCTGCAGAGATTGCAGAACAGCCCAAGTTTCGATGGAGTCGAAGGCTTTCTCGTAGTCCACAAATGCTAGACACACTGGGCGATTATACTCCTTGGACTTCTGTATAATCTGCCGAACTGTGTGTATGTGGTCCACGGTACTGAAACCTTTTCGAAACCCGGCCTGCTCCGGAGGCTGAAACTCATCAAACCTTTGGGCAAGACGATTCGTGATCACCCTCGAAAACAGCTTGTAGACGTGGCTCAGCAGTGATATTGGTCGGTAGTTCTTGAGGAGGGTTTTATCTCCTTTCTTGAAGAACAAGACTACCGCACTCTCTCCCCACGCCTTCGGTATTGTGCCATTGTGGAGAACGGAGCTAAAGAGCCTTTGTAGCTCCTTCAGGACAGGTGTCCCTCCGGCTTTCAACAGCTCGGATGTGATTCCGTCCTCACCTGGTGCTTTTCCGTTCTGAAGCTGTCTGAGAGCGATCCTAATCTCACCCAGATCGATGTCCGGGATGTCGTCGGTAAAGTGGCGTGTTAGTGGAGCTCTGCAGTCGGTGTCGCTGGTTGCAGGCATCTGCGCGTGTGAAGCATATAGTTGTCCATAGTATCTTTCAATCTCAGCGAGGAGCTCTGGCTTAGAGAGAGCGATCTTTCCCTCTGCCGTTTTGAGCTTCGTTAGGTGGCTCTTACCAAGCTGCTGTGCGAATACTTTGGACCCCCGGTTTCGCTCAATCGCCTTCTCTATAGAACGCGTATTGGAACGTCGGAGGTCGTTTCGTATCCACTTTTTGATTAGCTTATTGAGAGCCGCGCGTTCCGAAGGCTCTTGTGTATCGGAATATTCTCGTCTCTGTCTGATAAGTTCTAGAGTCTCGCTTGAGAGTTTGGACCCCTTATCTCCACGCTGCGTCCTAAAATGCCTACGTCCCACTTCACGTAGAACTTCCACTATGTGGTTTGTGTCCTCATCTATATTCGCTGTGGTTCCTAGTACCTCGAATCTATTCTGAAGTTCAATTTGGAACTTCTCGCTCCCTTCTACGACCTGTAGCGGTGTGGGACGAAGAGTCAACCCCACCAGACGTCTTCTTTCTAGCCTGTAATCGATTTCTAGAGTGCCTCTCAGAAGTCGGTGATCGCTACCCGTGTTGAATTGGTTAACCACTGAGACATCTCTAAACATGTGCCGTTTGTCTGTCATGATGAAGTCGATTTCGTTCTTCGTCTCACCATCCGGGCTTCGCCAAGTCCACTTCCTCTGGGGCCGTTTCTTGAAGAACGAATTCATCAAGTATAGCCCTTGCATCTCAAGGAAGTTGACAAGCATTTGCCCTCTGTGATTTCTGCTTCCATAGCCGTGTGGTCCGAGCTTGGATTCGTTGCGTTCTTGAACTCCCACTTTAGCGTTAAAGTCCCCCATAACAACGGTGCAATGGGTCTTAGAAGTATCTTTGATAGCCTTAGAGATATCTTCGTATACCGTTTCAACCTCTGTGTCAGAGTGTGTCGAGGTCGGTGCATAAACCTGTATTACTTTCAAGAAGTATCTCTTGGTTAATTTAAGTATAAGATATGCTACCCTGTTTGACACACTGCTGATCTCAACAACGTTGTTAATGAGGGTCCTATTGACGAGGAAGCCTACGCCGCCCTGGGATAGCTGGTCACCCTCTCTGAAATATAGCAGATGCCCGGATTCCAAGGTTAATAACATAAACATATACATACATATAAATATATTCACAAAACATAAATGTCACAATATGTAAAGAAAGTACCTTCGCCGAGAGCGCCATCTACAAAAGTTTTGCGTGACACACCCCATTGTGGTTTCTCGTTTTGCGTGTACAGGAAAAATAAGGCTGTATAGATATACTAGCTTTTAATCGCAGCTTTAAAACCTGAACCAAACAGGAGCCTGTCTGTATTGCTCGACGTTTTGTCCAGTATCTCTCTCCATACAAATAATAATTCATTTATTTGCTCTGTTACGACTTGAAATAAAGGATAAAGTAACTAACACCTTTTGTCTATGGCTCTAAAATATATCACGTATTTCACATTACCCTCATAATGTTTTTCCACAAATTAACAGCAATTAGTAGTGTCACACATATGTGTACACACTTATTCAAATAAAGTTGACCGATAACACAAATTGTATTGTTTAAAACTGTTAAACGATAAAGATAAATATAGCCATAAGATAACACAGTTTAGTATGAAACTATAGTATACTTAGGTATTTGAAAAGTCAAATCTTTTTTGCATTGAAATTTTTTAAAAGCAATATATGAGACTTTTGGGTCATAAGCCTCATCTTATAATATTAATATCTAAGACGTCCCACACACTGCAATCTAGTCCCAAAGTAAGCAAGTGTTGTGCTTGTAATATGGGGTACTAGACAATTGATACGGCATACTTAAATATTCTTTTTTCATATAATATACAATACATAATAACATAATATAGATAATTTTACACCCAGACATGGAACAAATATACATGTTCAGTTCATGTACACAAATATTTGTCTAGGGCGGGAATCGAACCCGCGACCCTTGGCTCCGCAGTCACGGTCTTTAACCACTTGGCCAATCGGGCATTCTGTCACCGATTCATCGATCATGTCCATCGTATCTTGATAGACAATCTGACAGAGAGACGACCTACAAAGATAAGGTTTAGCTGTTTTAACTTTTGAGAGCTGGGATCCCTAAAAAACAGTTGTTTTTTACTATGAGCGCTTTAACAATAAATAGTAAAAATAAAATAATTTTAAAAATTGAAGTCCCCATACTAGAAACGTGTTTTTTTTTATGTTGTACGATGGTACGGAACCTTTCATGTGTCAGTCCGACTCACAGTTAGCCGTTTTTAGGGTTCCGTAGCCAAATGGCAAAAAAGGTACCCTTATAGTTTGTTTTTGTTAAAAGTTGTTGAGATATGCACTCCCTAAAGTCCTAATTTTTGTTAGAAACATGTGTCCCCCCCACACCCACCCCCTCTACCAGCTTAACCATTTTTGGACATGTGGAAAAAATTTATGACAGGCGTATATATAACGTAGTTAAAAAGAAAGCTATCACAGCTAACTAGACTGTATTATTTAATGAGTAATAGATTAACTTATAAAATGTACTTTTATAAGTAAGATCTTTGTGAAGTTATTGTAAAAGATAATTTTAAAAAACATTTTATGATGAAAACTACATTGTATTATTAGGTACTATAAATTTACGCTTTCCTTTGCAGAGCTTATTCTCTTCAGAATCAATACTTAAAGTCAAAAATTCACTGTAATAAAATAAGCAATAAAAATTGTCTAGCTATAAGTGCACTCATGTTATTACTTTTCGGATTAGCCAGAGAGGATCGAGCGCCTTTTAAATAACTAGCGAAATAAAAATGAAAAATATGTATACAATAATTCTTAAATTACATAATAATAACGATTAATGGTTAAGTTCGGTTAACGTCGTCGCGCTCGTTTTTTTTTTTATATTGTATGGTGGTACGGAACCCTTCGTGTGCGAGTCCGATTCGCACTTGGCCGGTTTTTTTTAATATCTGACCCAAATTAAGGCTAAAATTTTTGATACCGACTCTTTCGTATAGTAGGCTTTCCGTTTCCCGCGGAAATTCAAATACTTTTGGTTTTGGTTTTTCTGTAAAGCATGAGCCAGAACTAATGATCCGTATTTCTTTCAAAATTTAAAAATAATTTATTAAATTATCATTATAAGGGTTATCATTACAAGTGGCGGACCTCTAATATAGCATACAAGTATCAGATCTAAATGCTGTGACCTTTCTTGAAGGTCACATATTGTGTCATCGTTTTGTCACACCTGAGGTAATACAGTCATTTTTACTAAAGATAAAATACATACAGATTCGACGCACTGGAAACCACAGCAAATGTTGACGACATGGCAAGGAATCTGATCGATGTTGTCAGAGAAGTGGGTGGCAAATATTTTAGGTCGAGGTGCAAAGGCAAAGAGTCTAAGCTCTCCAGCGAGACTCTGGATTTCATGCGAGAAAGACGTGAAAAGTCGCTACGGGGAGCATCGTCAGACCTGGCTCTCAACAAAAAAATCAAGAAGCTGATACGACGGGACCTTCGCCTCTTCAATACAAAACGTATCGAAGAGGCGATCGAGCATAACAAAGGTTCGAAAGTTTTCGTTCAGCAACTTGGTCGAAGTCAGCTGACGAAGCTCAGGACTAGCGACAACAAAATCGTCTACTCGAGACCAGAGATACTCGCTGAGATAGAGACATTTTACAAAAGACTTTACGCCACACATGCACCTCCCCCTGCAGCCCGTGACGGCAGCGATCGGAGGGCGCCACTGACCCGACACTACACAGATGACATTCCCGATGTCAGTCTGGGCGAGGTCAGATTGGCTCTCAGACAGCTTAAAAATGGCAAAGCACCCGGCGCTGATGGTATCACGACAGAGCTTCTGAAAGCAGGCGGGACACCAGTCCTGAAAGAGCTACAGAAGTTATTTAACTCTGTCATACATAGCGGTGCCACACCGGATGCATGGAGTGAGAGTACGGTCATCTTATTCTTCAAAAAAGGAGACAAAACGCTTCTAAAGAATTATAGACCGATCTCACTCCTCAGCCACGTGTACAAGCTGTTTTCGAGGGTTATCACGAATCGCCTCGCCCAAAGATTTGATGAATTTCAGCCCCCTGAGCAGGCCGGGTTTCGAAAAGGTTACAGCACCGTGGACCACATACATGTGCTGAGGCAGATTATTCAAAAAACGGAGGAATATAATCAACCTCTGTGCCTAGCCTTTGTGGACTACGAGAAGGCCTTTGACTCCATCGAAACCTGGGCTGTTCTGGAATCCTTGCAGCGATGCCGAATCGACTGTCGCTACATTGAGGTGTTGAGATGTCTGTACGAAACCGCGACAATGACTGTCCAGGTTCAGGACCAGCGGACGAAACCTATCCAATTGCGAAGAGGAGTGCGACAGGGGGATGTGATATCCCCGAAACTGTTCACCAACGCATTGGAAGATGTTTTCAAGACGCTGGACTGGAAATATTGTGGCATTAATGTCAACGGGGAATACATCTCTCACCTCCGGTTTGCTGACGACATAGTCATCATGGCAGAATCGCTGGAGGAGCTCAGCAGAATGGTAAACGGCCTCAATGCCGCCTCTCGGCGGGTAGGACTCGGGATGAATTTGGACAAGACCAAAGTCATGTTCAACGAACATATTCTACCGAGACCGGTAACCGTAGAAGGTGCGACTCTTGAAGTTGTGCAAGACTATGTCTATTTAGGACAGACTGTCCAGTTAGGCAAACACAACTTCAACAAAGAGGCCGACCGAAGAATTCAGCTGGGCTGGGCTGCTTTCGGGAAGCTTCGTCATCTGTTCTCGTCGCCACTACCACAATGTCTGAAGACCAAGGTCTTTAACCAATGCGTCCTGCCCACAATGACATACGGTGCCGAAACATGGACTCTCACGGCAGGACTGGTCCACAAATTTAAAGTCGCTCAGCGCGTTATGGAGCGGGCTATGCTCGGCATTTCCTTGATGGACAAAATCAGGAATACTGAAATCCGTCGAAGAACTAAAGTTGTCGACATAGCCGAAGTGATTAGCAAGCTGAAGTGGCAATGGGCCGGTCACATTTGCCGTAGAACCGACAACCGATGGGGTAGACGGGTTCTCGAATGGAGGCCACGTATTGGGAAGCGAAGCGTTGGACGCCCTCCGGCCAGGTGGACTGATGACCTGAAGCACCATACCGGGGGAAATTGGATGCGGAAGGCAGAGGACCGTGTGTGGTGGCGAGCCTTGGGAGAGGCCTATATCCTGCAGTGGAGAGACACGGGCTGATGACGAAAATACATGTGTTCGTTAAGAGGAGTGTGTAGTGGCAAATAACGGTTACATTGCACCCCATTAAACCTCAACCGATTGGTGCAAAAAAAATAATTATTATATGGTATTTAGATCAGCTTAAACTAGATTTATACGTTTTTAATTTTGTAATATTTTGACACACCATAAGAAGAAAAAAATTAAAATGTTTTTTTTTTTTCGAAATTGTTTCATTTTTCACAACGTGTTCAACATGAAACCAATTGCATTTTTACATGTAAAAAATAATAAATTTAGATGTGAAAATGCAATTAGTTTCATGTTGAATATGTGATAAATGAAACGATTTCAACAATTTTAAGTATGATGTGTCAAAATGTTACAAAATTGAAAACGTATAAATCTAGTTTTTGTTGATCTGAATACCATGTTTTTTTTTTTGCAACTATCGATTAAGATTTAATAGGGTGCAACCGTTAACACCGCTTATATGGAAATTTGGCAATACAAACTCCTTTTAATACCAAGTGTTGGTGTTAGGTTTATTGGGAACATTGTTTTACCCGACTACGACGAAGCAAAAAGGAGGGCAATGTATTTCGCGAGTGTATGGTGTATATGTCCGTTTGTCTATGTTGTCTCCTCCAGCCTGCAGCCTTTAACAGATTTTATTGAATTAGGTTTAGATAGATTCGTATTGACGTTAAAAAGATACCGCTGATTTCCACACGAAACGTGTTTGACCAGAAGAAAAAACTATACGTTAATTAATATCTATAAGTAAAGCGTGTCATAAAATTATCTTTAAATTTATAAAATATGTTCTGATACGAAACAGTCTTAATTTTGATTTACAATAAAACTTGCACACACATACATAATTAAATCAGAAATTGTGAATTTTATAAACCAACAGGGGCTTAGACCTCCACTCGGGATGAGGGGGCTTGGAGCCTGATCCACTACGCTGCTCCAGTGCACGTTGGTGGATTTTAACGATTGCCATAACGCAGTAAACCGGCGTTTCACTCACCCGCATATAAAATAGCAACCGAGACCGATGGCTTGACGTGCTCTTCTAGGCACAGAATCAGTGACAGTTATGTACATAAGTTAGAAGAAACTCATTGGTACATGCCCTGAAATTTTAACCATGGCCTTCTTAACAGGAAGCAGGCTTGCTGCCACTCGGTTATCACGACATGCAGAAAGAACATATTTTTATAAATTCAACGACAATTTCATGATCAACTTATTAAGATGGTAAAACAACTATAATAACGTGTAGTTTATTATTTCTAGTCTAATAAATATTGTATGGAAATAACCGGTATCCGGGAAGTGTTGTGTAATATATGAAATGAATAGTAAAACTAAAAGTATTTACAAATTAAAAAATACTATGTAAATTATGATAAATGACAAAATTTTAAAGAGACGATGGGTTCAGGGTACCAAGGATGCTTGCCGCGTTGCCGCGCTGTATTGCGACACTGATCCTCTGAACAAAGTATTCCTTGCACATAGGATCCCCTGTCAACAGACACAGCACGACACCCAAATCGTGGACAAGTGATTTGGTATCCTTGGACCAGGGACCCATCGTCTCGACAGCAAAAGGGATGAAATGGTAACGATTTAAAAGTTCCATGTGCTTGGCTGTTTTCCTGCGAGCTGCTGTCTCAGCAGCTGCTCCAGTTTTTGAATGAATAAAAATTCAATATGGCGGACGCTACCTGACATAATAACAAAGGTATTGGGCGACCAATAAAGTTCCCATTATCTGCTAATGAAAATCATTTTACATCATAGATAATAATGTAATAAACATTTACTTCATTTTCTATAACTAAAAATGTGGTAATGAAATTAGAAAAAAATATATTATAACTGAATTTTTTTTAAAATGTGATTGGTAATAAAATTTATTATATTACCATAAATAAATAAATAGTAAAGAAAAAGAACAAAATTAAAAAGAAGAATTTAAGGTTTTTCTTTTCTTTTATAAAACCTAAGCCAGAGTTGGAGATTGCGAC
Organism: Luffia ferchaultella; assembly: GCA_949709985.1. Classification (NCBI taxonomy): domain Eukaryota; kingdom Metazoa; phylum Arthropoda; class Insecta; order Lepidoptera; family Psychidae; genus Luffia; species Luffia ferchaultella. Next base: position 6,976,163 of record OX453264.1, on the reverse strand, counting down.
GGGTATGATTGCAGATTGTAAAGTTTTGTCCACGATCCTGATTTAACATATCTAATGCCTAAAATTAATTTGAAGGTTCTTGTATTATGTGGGGGCACCGACCATAGCTTCGATTTAATAAAAAAGAAAGGTCTTTCTGAAGAAATATATCTTGAATTCTTATTTCAATTTTTTTTAGTATTCTAAGGTTTAATTTTATTATGAGTTTTATTACTGTAGTCAGATTTATATCCAATATTTATACACTATTCAGGAAAAAACCAACCATCCTGTCTCATCATGTAGAAATAATTTCACATAGGTTATATTTTAATTTCAGTGCATCTTCGTAATATGGTGCTACCTGCCAGTTGACTTCAACGGCTCCCTGATCATATACAACCGCATCATACGACCATATTACCACAAGCATCACACACAAATTGACAATCTGGCCAACACGGGTAAGATTTTTTCTATACTTAAACACTGCCAAACTCAAGTAAAAAGTTTGTTCTATCAATGAAGTGTAATGGCTTTTAAGTATGCAGACAGCCATAGAAGTGGGAATAATAATAGACTAGAACGAGCGCTGTTCTACCGAACTATTACAGTCTCGTAAGCCGTAAACGCGGGGGAAAGTACGCGGTGAAGTGTGGTTGGGGTAACACAGTATGTCGTAGGAAGGGGAAATAGAGCGTTAGAGTTATCGACATCGTTTTCGATAATTTTTCCTTATTAAAATTAATATTGTGCCGAACCTCCAAAAAGCGCTGTTGCCAAACACGGTGGGTCAACTACACTAAGTGTATTATTTGTACTTCTATGTAAACGACATTAGTCCATGAAATCAATATTACTGCTAAAAGTTTTACTTACCTCAGATAGTATTGAGAAATGCTTGTGGAACAAGATTGAAAGGTTCTAAATGATATTTTATCGAGTTAACGACACCGATAACGATAAAGATTATATGTTTAATATGCTATTAATACAGTGCGTATGCTCAAATGATTTGCGCGCTTTATAAGCCGCCGCCGATGACTTACGCCAAAAGGTGGCGGCGGCGACTTCAAACAATCGGCCCGCACTGTACACGCGCAGTGTATGTTGGTGCGTTGCGCTTTTATGATCTAATGAATACACAAAGTAATTTGGAGGATTTGGATGGCTTATATTCAAATATGTAATTTGAATTTCCGTTGTTTCATTAAAGTATTTGATGTAAAAAAAAAATGAGGTAGATTATATGATGTAGTTATTTTTACATAGTTTCCAAATTACCTTGCGGGTGTACTGCAAACCGTTTGAGCGGATGCACTGTACGCTGCTCAGTAACTATGTGTCAAATTTTAAATGTCATAATTATAATTAAGTTATGGAATCAGTTAAAGTTGGCAAATTGAGATGTGATGTCCACCCTTGAATATTATTAATAAATAATATATACCTAATACATAATTATGATTATGAATTTTTTTTAAATTAATTTTTAATTACGGAATAGTGACGTATAAGTAAAATGAATAATCATAATTCTGCAAAATATATATTTTTTGTTCTATGTTTTCTATTACAATTCTTAATTAATTAAAAACAAAAACTTGTAATTTAAAATCAAATTATAAGGTCGGGATCGGCAGAATATCAGCGATGGGCATGCCTGTTTGTGGCAGGCCATCAACATGCTGAGCCGATCCCGTTTATCATTAAAACAAAAAAAAAATAATTAAGAAGTAGTGTAAAGAACTCTGTATATATTAAGTTTTTTTTGGCAATAAACGATTTTGAATTATAAACTAAAAATATATGTAAATTAAAAATATCCAAATCAGCGCCCTTCGGCATAGTGGATCTGCGGCCTAAAGTTTATTTTTAAATAAAAATTTTTCATGTTAGGCCTAAAAATTTTAATATTCCCAACAGTTGCCCATATAAATATACGGGATTTAGTACTGGAGATAAACCGTAAAATCGACAGTTCTATGAAGGGTTTATGGTCTGTAAAGAGAAAGCCGAATTTATTCCACCGACAATAAAGTAAACGTATGTACGTACATTTGAAACCTAGGCATTATTACCGTATCGGTCGTTTGTATACATTCGAAATGCTTTGTAAGATGAATTTCATTGTATGAGAATTCGGCAAAAGAGAAGCAAGGATTGTCATAGTGATGTGGTCACCTTATCTTCTTGGCCCACTTGTCATCTTGACATGAATTGTTTATCTTTTTTATCTATTGCGATGGATTATAGTTATGTCCTGTTTTTTTTTTGTACACATTATAGGCTGTATAATTAGGTCTTTTGCCTAAATAGATGTAGAAATTTTTTTTTTGTTCTTTTGTTTATAATTATATATCAAGGGTGGACATTTTTAGGCAAGCACATGTTATGAAATTATGTAATGTGTAAAAGTAACTTGCAAAAGATGGCAGGTATGACATAATTACTGCAAAATTACAGTTTTGTAATAAAATTAAAAATGAAATTAATAAATTCTATAACAATCAAGTATAATTATGTTGTACTTGATTATAAAATTGAAATTTTTGTAGCCATTCTTTGCGTTTGCATTACAAAGACAATTTCTATGTGATGTGAAAATTCATTATTATGGTTAATAATATGATATAAATATTACTCTAAATATATTATATAATCTCGTGAATGGAGTGGAAAACGAGAGGTTATTACATATCCCAAATATTTTATTTTAAATTTCAGAGTTTATTTTTGCATGTAAATTATTTAACTCTATTTCCTATTCGTAAAAATTTGGGATTGAAAACTAAAGACAAAAAAAAACCATTTAATTTATACAAATTTTACATTGAAAAACATTTATTGGAGTAAAAAAAAGATTTATTCTGAGGGCGAACTTAAATGGGCACTGACCAAAAAGTTTGATTGTACATTTCCATATCCATATCAGCCCATTATGTCTTGCTGCAGAGGCTTAGATCTCCCCTCCGGATGAGGGGCTTTGAGCTTAATCCATCACGCTGCTCCAGTGCGGGTCCGTGAATTTTAACAACTGCCGTCTTACATTTAAATACTTTTTATAAAAATATAGACATATGGACAATTGGACAATATGGACAATTTATTTTTTTTTAATTTTAAGAATGGACTTGCAACGAATAATTCTTTGTTAAAAATTGATAGTTGATGTCACTACTACGAATTATAGTTACGAAGTTCTACGTATTGACGACCGCTTAGCCTAGTGGGCAGCGACCCTGCCTGCGAAGCTGGAGGTCCCGGGTTCGAATCCCAGGTCGGGTCAGTATTTATATGATGAATATTAATACTGGCACCGGGTCTTGGTTGTTATATGTATGTGGTGTCTTCGCTTGGTACCCAAAATACAAGCTAATGCTTAGTTTGGGACCTAGACGTTGTTGTGATTGTGTGTGTTATTATTATTATTATTGCATTTGTTTGTATGGCCATCGACCATTGCATGTAGTAGTCACGTTTCCTTTTTATGTCGCTGTTATTACAGCTCCAAAAATGTCAAATTTTTCGTGTCGAATCCGACACCTTACCTACCTATTATAATAACAGATTTTTCTTAAACATGTGAAATTCTGGGCAAAAAAACAATTTTTAGTTTTTCAGAAATTTTATTTTAAACCCATAATTAAAAACTTAAAGGAAGGTCAATTTTTTTAGGACTTTAGAAGCACATATCTCAATAACTATTGACTTAAAAAAGTTATTTTGAAACCTGTACCGTTTTTAAAGATCTATCTATAGATACCCCACAAGTTAACGTGTGCTGGAATACCTACTTATCCTAAAACAAAAAAAAAAAATTCTTAATTTCGCTACACAGTTGTATAGTGATTCATAAATAACACCTGTGTAGTGCCAATAGACTCCTAGTAAAATGGTTGTGACACACGGACGACAGACAGATGAACAGGTCGAAATTATAAGGGCTTCATTTCTTGCCATTTGGCATCGGACTCCTAATATCTCATTGTTGCCTGAATACAGAATATTGTATTTTTGAACTATTTCCTTTTTATAATTACTGTTATAATGTAAAGATGGCGCTTCATATTTATATTTCTTATTCAACCATAGACTAAGTGGATAGATTATAGATAAAAAAAAGAGTTCTAAAAAATATCACCGATGGAAATATAAACCCATAAGTTTTGTGTTTACATTCAATTATTTTATATGAATGACTTCTTCCCACAGAACTATATAAAATTAGTATGATGGAACGAGTTGTGACGAGTTGCCATTTTTGTTTTTATTTTCTATTTTTATTTGCATTAAACTGTAATCCTTAATTTTAGGTGCAAATCAGTCTCCCTTTGGTAAGTTTCCGATGTAATCTGTTTGGTGCGTCTAAAATGTTCACTCTTGCTTATCTATTTTGTAACTAAATAACTTTTCACGCCAAGTACTAATTATAAATTGTAAACGATCGTTTGATGGTAAATATTGAATTATTACTGTAATTTGATTATTATTACGTATAGGTTACGGCACGAGTCGTGAGCGCTGGCTTTCGCACATTATATATTTAGGGTGTAATTGGCGGTAAGAAGTGAGGTACGACAGGCGGAGAAGCCTTTCCGATCACGGTATTGGTTTATCGTGACCTCACTTCCTACCACCGAGCGTTGAAAAGTCGACGCTCACGACTTGAGCCGCTTACAAATAGTTAATGATAGCTTATTGCCATTAGAAAAATATGTATAACAGCTTCTAATATTAACTAGATGTATTTAATACGATAAGTATTGTATCATAGAGAATGCGTGAGTGGTGAAATTCTTACGTGCACAAGTTAATTAAAACCTATTTAATCTGACCAAACGAGAAGTGGGATGGTGCTTTTGAGATGCTTTGGCAAATAATACTTAAGCATTTTTTTAACGTTCTTGTAAAGCTATCAGTTTCAACGACTTATAACATTTTTTTAACTGCAATTGACGCAATACCGCAGCAAAAGCAAAATAATACTTACAAATTAACTCTGTAATCGGCATTAGTATTGCCACCTCTCACAGGGTAGGGAACCGTCCATATATTACGTCATCGATTTTAGACAATCCCCTATAAATCTCATGCGTCAGGAACGCAAACTCTCAACGGCCGATGTATAGCAACAACCATAATGGCTTCTGAGTCTGTAATATCAAATATGTTGACTTGGACTTGGAGCATTCTCATCATCAGCCCATTTTTACCCCACTGCAGGGGCTTAGACCTCCCCCAGGGTGAGGAGGGGGGCTTGGAGCTTAAATCCACCACGCTGCTCCACTGCGGGTTGGGAACTGTAACGACCGCCATCTATTGACAGCGTCCGGGACCGACTGCTTAACGTGCCCTCCGAAGCACGATGTCAGTGATAATGTGTACTTAAGTCAGAAAAACTCATTGGTACACGCCCGAATTCGAACCATGGCCCGATGGGGCCTTATAAATTTGAGACAGGCTCGTTGCGCTCTGGGCTATCACGACATTATGTCGTGGAGCATTCTATTTACTCAAAAAAAAAAAAAAAAAACGAAAGCGTCCCAAAATAATCATGTTATGTCCCTAAGTTAAATCATGTTTTCAGTACCTATAGTAGTTTTTCATGAATAATCCATTTTCACGATAACACTCAATAAAAGAACATATCGTACAAAATCATGTGAATAAGTACGAAAGTCCGACATTATTACAGCAAAAGAATCAAACTTAATTTGAAAGAAAGTAAATCAGTACGTGTTTACCTACACCGCTCGTGTCTTTTCAAAATGGCGGCTCGTGGATCGCAGTCGACTATTAAATATGCGTGTTTACGAGCGAAATATATCGTAGAACTGCCTCGCAGTTCTAAAATCGAGGACTAAATCGCCCGTCGATCACCGCTGTCCTAAATATTTTGGGGTCATTCCGGATATGCAAGGATGAAGTCGATTCTGGCTAGATATCTCCCCCCCTCTTCCGAGTCATGTTATAATCATCTACAGGCCAGACCTTCCTAATTTCGAATGACGTGATATATGGTCGACACGTCTGATCAATCTCATCGATCGATAAAAATATCGCGTGCGTATTGGACTGAGCGATCGATCTACTTGGTCGGAGACGCCGACAGCAAATAAAAAAACGGCGGGTTCGATCCTCGCTTGGGACAAATATTTGTGTGCGTGAACATGTTTTTGTTCCGTATTTACGTGTAAAATATATGTATATTTTATTTGTAAGTATTATAAAGATATCTAAGTGTATAAATCAGTTGTTCGGTACCCAATAGTACCCATAGTACAAGTTTCACCTAATTTGGGACTAGATGATCATGGTGAGACGTTCCACTTAATATGATTGTATCAACTATTTGGGGATTAAAATTTAAAGGAACTTGTTTTCCTTTATTCTGATCTTCAAAACTTTACTTCAGTTATTGAACAGGTCAAATGGTTTTTAATTTCATATTTTTTAAATTAAATTAATTTCAATCTAAATACCCAATTTTTTTAAAAATTAAAACCAAAATTTCTCCTACCAAACGTTTCCATATCTAATGTAAAACGTACTGTATATTTATTGGTTGTTATTTAGACACGTATGATGGTATTGTAACCAATGTATCGTATTGTAATAACTAGAATAATTAGACAACTGCGTAGATTAGACAACTACGGATTTCCATTTCTCCATTAGTTCATACATGACCAGAACAAATATCACATTTTCATAGTTGTCTAAACAGTACAGATTCGTAGTACCTATGAAAATAGTTTATGCCACAGACCATCAAAAGACGCGGGGCGTCCCCGCTACTATATATGCGATGTTATAATACGCGTGTCTTCGAATGACTGTGGTGTGCTGGATCGTGGGCATACGGGAGGTAGTGTTCTGTGCGCTTTATGCGCGTCATGCTCATTCTTAAAACACGCTAGCACAGGCCGTGTGCACTCCAGAATTACCTGATGTCTACCCCAGGGTGATAGTTTACGTGGGCCATACTGAAATTTTCTGGATTCTTATAAATAATACCTCATATTTTAGTTATGATACATTTATTGTTTTTCAAAGTACCTATATGCCGCCATAATTGACACATTTTTTCATTTAAAAAGCCATTAAAAGGCCATTTTAAAAAGCAGTTGGACCAATTTATTCTAAAATTTTCTCTAGTTCATTGTTATTTTGACACACAATTTTCAAACCGATGCCACAATCAAGAAACAAATGACTATCTCGCAATTTAAAAAGTAACGTGTTCTCAGAGAGTTCCATTTTCAAAATTTCATGGCTTTCTATTCTATTGTAAGTGGCCAGTTCCAGAAACTTTAAGTATGCGCTACGTACCTATCTAGTTTGATTGAATTTTATCAAAAATTATGTTCAATGGGGACTTGACTTCATTTGCCATCGCTTTCCAGGGGCCAGGCAGCTACCCCTGGAAAATATCTAGATGCACAATGCAATTTTTTTCCATTGCATCAGCCCATTTTACCCCACTGCAGGGACTTAAGCCTCCCCCAGGGTGAGGGAGCTTGGAGCTTAAATCCACCACGCGGCTCCAGTGAGGGTTGGTGGATTGTAACGACTGCCATCTATTGACAGCAACCGGCACCGACTGCTTAACGTGCTCTTCGAGGCACGGAGTCAGTGATAGTTAAGTACATAACTATCACTGACTCTTAAGCGGCCGAAAACCGACACTGCAGCTTAAGTCAGAAAAAGTCTATGGTACACGCCTGGATTCGAACCACGGCCTTATAAATTTTAAACAGGTCGCTGCACTCGGGCTATCACGACTCTGATTTATCAGGTTATTAGGCACAATGCAATGCACCCTAGTAATTAGGATGCCCGTCCGCGCGTCTTGCAATGATCTGTGGTCGATGCTCTTTAACTTGCTACAGATTGTGTAATTAATTATAAATTTATAAAATTTCAGCGGCAAGGACGGTAGCAGATGCCGTTCAAAGGAAAGTCCAGTAAGACTTTCTCACGACACTGGAGGGAAGTACAAAACGTCAACAGAGGTCGCTGATTCGTATAAATTATTTAAAGTCGAAGGTAACCGTTTAGTATAAAAGATTTGCTCAAGTCAGGCACAACGGAGTCGTGAAATAGAATTGGCGTTCATAAAGCAGGAAACTAAACACGTCATATTCAATAATTCTAATATTGGTAGCCATGTTTGAGCGCATATAGCCGTCTGCAATTTAATTTAGTTTAGTACAAAACAATAGGGTATATGACTTATATTGAAAATATATTCATCATATATTCTACATTTATAAAAAAAAATTATATTCTGTTAATGAATATTATGCAATTTATAAGCTATTAAAATTTTATCTCTGTTTTTTTTTCTTGCGAAACGAAATTTAACATTGTTTTAAATGGTCTGACGTCACAGGCTAGTACACCGTGCGCTATTGCCCTCTCTGTCTAACAGGACATTTTGAACATTCACAACTTTATCATTTAGAAAATTCTTTCAATAGAAAATAATTTAATAAAATAGTCATCTACCCTATTGTTACACATTTTCAAATAGCGGATCTTTACTTTAATTCTATTTAATCAAATTAAAATATTCTAAAAAAAAAAAAATATTAATCTAATATATTTTTAAAACTTTCTATAATTTATGTCAATTAAAGACCACTGTTAAGGATTTAAGCTTTTCGCTATTTTTTATGTGAATTTATATATTTCTTTTGTTCTCAGCTGGACGAAATGCAGTCGAATTAAAATTTTCATACATATACTTTATCGTAACGAGATTAACATACGTTCATGTATTTAAACTAATGAACTCTAAGAATTAAACGTTTTCTGTGGAAACCATGGAAATTTTGATGAAAAACACATTTCGTCCCTGAATATATTTACCACTTTAACGAATCATGTGTACATTAGCACTAATTATTTTATTAGACGAGTAAGGCCAGCGACACACGCAACAGCTTTTAGAATATAAAATTATTTCAAATGCTATGGGTTCTATAGTTTTGTAAGGTAGTTAACACATTTTTTACACGAAAACGATCGGAATCTGTAGTATTTGTAATTTTTTTAAGTCTCAGAATATTGGCGTGTGTGTTTTCGCGCTAGATTTTGGAGTAAGGTGGTTAAATATAATAATCTGAAAATTTCTAGTTATAATATTTCTCTTTTTCTATCATTATTAATCGAGTGGTTTACGTGTATTATAGTGTAATTAAGTTCGTTCTCCTGTATTTTACTATTGATTGACACCAAATAGAAATAGACAATTATTTTTCGATAACACAATTTGCTCAAGGAATGTTTAATATACAGCAAGATCTGAATTGCGCACTCGATTCTCAAACTGTAAGAATACAACCTCTTTATTGTTCCTTTTTTTAGTATCATAGTTAAAAGAAAAAAAATGTTCTGTAGTACATATCTAAAGCAAACCAGAAAGAATATTTTTATCAATGACTAATAAATAAAAAAATTGTTAGGTACCATAATAAAAAGATTTTGACAGTTAGAACTCCGCCACTTCCGCTCACCAGATGTCACCGGTTGAGACAGATGAGGTTATCTGTCAGATATTAAATTATAAAATGTCGTCGGTAAAATTTATTTCATTTTGATTTTCTTTTTGATCCCTCTATTTTCATAAATTAATAGTTTTGTTTGTCCATTTTTGATCAGTAAAATGTCAAAATATTGGTAAAACACCAGAAAAATAACTTCACGTATTTACACTTTACTGTAACCTATCACCATTATATCTGTCACCTCTCATTCATGGCAATATGTGGAATACCTCGCTTCATTCTTTAATACAGACATCAAGTTACCATAGAGTGTGCAGTTGAGATTTTGTTTGAAATTGTTAATTTTGTTTAGTCCCTCTTTACATATAAGATTTTCCTATTTTGGTAATATATATTTATTGCATTTGCAAGCTTGAATGTCGTTCGTTGTGTCCATTCCTTGTGTGTTATAAAATTGAATCAATTATATATTGTAACATGTATAATTTGAACTGGTTGAGATAAAAAAAAACCATTTTGTAGAGTTGTACTTTGAAATATTGTTTCTTGCCATAAAATGTAAATCTTCCAGAAAACAAGATTGTCTATGTAATCTGTGTAAATTTGTTTTTGTTACTTTATATTGACAAAGTAACCGAATGTCAAAACTCACCGTTAGGAGAGTTGGTACAACTATAACAGCATATTTAAATTGACTTTTGTAAAATGTCCAAAGAAATTACATACATGATAATAGTACATTATGATGCAAGTACGGTAAGCTGCATATTATAGTCGAGGTGTTTATTATAACCTGATGACTATAATAGTCAGCTTACTGAGTACGAGCATCATACGACGTTTTTCAATACATTTGCTATTAAAATTAGGTAGACACTTCAAATAATGGCGGGATATAAAGGCGCGAGCTGGTTGCTTTTCGCGGTTAACGCATGCGTTACAAACAGAATGCTTGTTTGTGATTGGTGTAAAGTAAAAAGGCCTAGTACTGTAAAATACAACGTTACGGTACACGTTTCATAAAAACCGTATTAATAGCAAATGTATTGAAAAGTAACTTTCTATTTAAAAGGCTGTGTCGGCCATTCAAAATAGAAAATTACACAGAACTACTGTCCGTATTGGCGGTCACCGGTGACCGTCATCGCGTTCAATGTATCAAGAAAAGCTGTAAAGACAGCTCTTCGTTATGCGACCAATAACAAAATACAAATATTTTTGTAATGAAGTATAAATGGAGTTTTCAAATGACATTCAAAATCATGTTTGATTTTTTTTTTTTTAATTAAACAAAGAGCTTTTGATGCGTAATACATGATGATGTGTGTGCCTTTTGTCATCGATTCACATGAAATTGTTATCTTTCTTTTTTTTTCACACAATAAAAGTGATTCATTGTAATACTGTATTTTTTATTCTTTATACCTTCTTCTTCATCAGCCCATTTTTTACTCCACTGCAGGGGCCTAGGCCTCCCGCAGGGAAAGGGGGGTTTGGAGTTTAAATCCACCACGCTGCTCCACTGCGGGTTGGGGATTGTAACGACCGCCATCCATTGACAGCGTCCGGGATCGACTGCTTAACGTGCTCTCCGAGGCACGGAGTCAATGATAGTTATGTACTTAAGTCAGAAAAACTCATTGGTACACGCCCGGATTCGAACCATGGCTTTACGGCTTTATAAATTTTAAGACAGGTTCGTTGCGCTTTGGGCTATTACGATATACCTAAAATATACTAATTCCATTAAGTATACAAACTGTGTCACTACTCAAGAAAGAAGTGGTAATAGTACATTACAGCAGGGGATGGTATATTAGGCATTGATGGACAAATATGACAGTTTTTTGTTTAGTCTGACGAGAATGTTAATCTGCAGCATTCAGTCGTAAATTTAATAAAATGTCTGCATGTTGAAATAACATGCAGATAACGGATTTTCATAGTGAAATTGGCGGCGTATTGACACAAAATTTTGTTACTGATTTATTTTGAAACGATTCATAGGATAAAATAAATAAACATTTACTGTTTTGTGGTTTTGTTTTAATAATACTACAAATGTATAGATAGTTTTTGTTTTGTTGATCTTATAAATGAGAATTTTTTTTTAAATTTAAGTTTTGCTAATTTGATTACTGTCTGATGGGTCAATTTACATAACTATCACTGACTCCGTGCCTCGTAGAGCACGTTAAGCAGGCGGTCCTGGTTCCACTAACCCGCACTGGAGCAGCGTTGTGGATTTAAGCTCCAAGTTCTCTCACCTTGGGAGAGGCCTAAGCCCCTGCAGTGGGATATAATGTGTTGATGGAATGGAAAAAAAATGGGTCAATTTGTAACAATATTGTAGGTACATTTTTGATAGGACATGTCAATTTTTGGAGCATATTCCTCTCAGAAGACGGCATTGAAAAATAAAAGAGTGCCTATTTTCGTCTTACCTTAATAATTGGGAACATTACTTATCAGGTTTTTCTCAAACGCTTGCCACGAAATATGAAATTCATTTTCACGTTTTTCGATCTCTACATTCAATAACATGGTTTTTAAAACTTAGTAATGATTTTTGTATAAGCCTAAAAAGTTAAACCACAAGGAAATTTTTGGGCAAATACCTAAAAGACTCAGATGTACCTACCTACCCCAAAGATTTTGTTTTTTAACCCTTAATCAAGGGCGTAAGCCTGTCGGCTCCATCTTAGTCATATTTAATTCTGACACATAATTAAATAGGTTCCCACAGCTATTACAGTACAATTATTGAAGGTGTACAGTTCAACAAAAAGGTAAATATAAAAATGCGTCCCCACACAATAGTTCTGTTAGTATTGATTGGATATACGTAACCTAACCAAAAACCAGGGAAATCATCTCAAGGTTCTGTATTGGTGTAAACCGCTGCTGTGCGTTTAGGGCACACTCAAATAGTAATAATAATATATACATAATAATATAGACATCTCACACAGCGCCATCTAGTCCCAAAGTAAGCAAGTATTATGCTTGTATTATGAGGTACTGGACAACTGATATACATACTTATTTCTTTTTTTATAATATTTACATATGTAGATACTTTTACACCCAAACACGGAACAAGTAGATGTTCATGCACACAAATATTTGTCCCGGGCGGGAATCGAACCCCCGACCCTCGCTCCGCAGTTAGGGTGTCTATTAGTTAGTAAATGTTAGATATTTTCCTTAGAATGACAAGTATTGCAATTTAGCCTGTTAATTTTCTACATCCATACCACACCATCAGCCCATTAATGCCCCACTGCAGGGGCTTAGGTCTCCCCTCGGGATGAGGTTCACGACTGATATCTATTGATGGCAACCGGGATCGACGGCTTAACGTGCTATACGAGGCACAGTGTGATAGTTATGTACATAAGTTCGAAAAAAGTAATTCGTTAGTATAGTTACAATCAAACTTTATGGCGGATCGGAATACAACGCTTTATGCATGCTTGCGCAGGTTCAGTTATATGCCCCTCGCTCCACTGCGTCCCGCTGCACCTAAAACTGGTTACTGCGACGCGACTTGTGCCTTTGTTCACATCCGCCATAAAGGTTGAATGGAACTATACATGCCTTGGGATTCGAAGCACAAGCGGGCTCGCTAATACTCTGCTATTACGACACTTTTGTTTCTAAATAATGAAACCAAAATTACCTACTTAAAGAGAATTAAGGCCTACTGTCCACGGAGGCGTCGCTGCATAGACGCTTCAAAATACGCCGTGCAGCTTGTGCAGCCTAGCGTACTCGACTCTGTCCACGAGGCGTACTGCTAGCGTACGTTTGCAATCATTTACGAGGATGTCGTCGTACGAAGAAGACGTTATCTTGGCTCATTACTACATTCGACGCCGAAGACGTCGATTATTTTGGATGCATCCGTATATAGAAAAAAATCTCAACTGTAGATTGTTCGTAGCGGCAAGAGAATTATTAGAAGATGATAGTGTATTTCACGTGTCGTGATAGCCCGAAGCGAAACGAACCTGTCTCAAATTTATAGGGCTATAGTTCGAATCCGCGTGTACCTACAGATGAGTTTTTCTGGCTTAAGTAATAACTATCACTGACTCCGTGCCTCGGAACCACGTTAAGCAGTCGGTCCCGCGCGCTGGCAATAGATGGTGGTCGCTACAATCCCCAACACGCAGTGGAGCAGCGTGATGTATTTAAGCTCCAAGTCCCCCTCACCCTGGGGGAGGCCTAAGCCCCTGCAGTGGGGTAAAAATGGGTTGATTAAGATGAAGTGTATTTCACTCGTTCTGCAGAATGAGTAAAACTACTTTTTAGAATTACTGCAATATGATTGAACTATCTGAACAAAACAAAAAGCGGCCGTTGCCGCCATTTTTACGAAAAATAAACACGTGCGCTCACTCGATGTACGCTCGGGCGTATGTACCTGGCGCTGCTGTACCTACAGCAGGCGTTATGAAGCCGGCATGCAACGACGCAAGCGCGACGCTGCCGCCCCGTCGACAGAGTTACATAGTTTTGTATGTAAGCTGCAAGCAGGCGTACACCAAGCGTATAATGACGAATACGCGTCTATGAAGCTACGCCGCCGTGAACAGTAGGCCTTAGGCTACTACTAATGACCAGTGCGCTGCGAAATTCACCCACACATACTTACCCGGCCGCCATTGCAGTGAATCATTGGTTCAGTGACAGGGAGTCTAGAGTTTTCATTTCATCTGTGATATAAGTAGTAAATGCGATGATTTATAGTACGGAACATTTTCCACGCGAGTCAGAATCGCACTTGACCGTTTTTTATATTACAAATAAGGCTTTTGGATCAACGGATCGGGCTGCCCAGGGAGGTCCAGCGTACACCGTTTGTATTCGACGATAGGCCAAAGAACGTGATTCAAGATGCTTCAGTATTTTCAGGCTTGTTTCCTCTCCGATGTAACGGTTTGAAAATTGAATGTAACAAAATATAAGGTTCTAAGACTGGACCTTAGGGTTCAGGTTCGATTCTATTTTAATTTAAGTTCTAAACACTTTAATACTTACTAAATTTCTAAAGCCACGGCTGCTAGCGGGTCCCCAAATGTGGAAGCCATTGTAGCGACTAGGTTTAAAATTAACTAAACAAATATCTCAGGGTATTCGTGGGTTCATCTGAGCTCATACCTAAGTCGCTAACATCCAACTTAAATTCCGGAAGTAACCTTCAGATGAGTCAATAAAAATACAGTTATACAGAAAGAAATAATATATTATAATGAAAACCTCAATTACAAAAATTATGAAATAGGTGTAATTTTATTTTAAAAACGATTATTATTTGTTGACTCAAGTTTTAGTATTTTAACATTAAATTTATCAAATCAAATTAGACTCTTAGTTCAAGTATAGTTTTAAAATATACCAGACAAATTATATTACCAATTCAAAACAAATGAGTCTCAAAAGCTTTCAAGAAATAAGCTTATAGAAATACGAAATTAGTAAATTAAAACGGTATTCAAAATTATAACTATAACAGTAAATGCTTACAAGTTACCCCAATGACGTCGTTGGTACCAACACTTATTTAGGTATAATCAGGCCTTTTCCTTCTGGTTTGTTAGTTATGTATAATTCCAGGTTCCAGTTATATAGCGTTCCGTTCTTTGCAAGCGACTGGTAACGGTACATAGACACCGTGTCTAAGTGGCTGAAGGGCGTCCTGATTCCCAGGTTACAATCAGGGCTGTATAACACACGACGGCAGTTGGCAGCAAATATGGTACTGTTTGGTACCGATACATAACCAGCACCGGCGAGGGTCTAGGCTGTTCTTGGAAGGCCTAGGCAAATCACCTTAACACAAAACTGACTTTGCACTAGATTGCGCACTTTTTACATTTTTTTAATAGCGACTGTATAAAATACTGAGCTAAATTACAAGAACTAGACTCGGCCAGCGGCACCGTGAGATACGGACGCCGTGACAGAATTAATTAAATTTAGTAGTTGAAAAGCACCCTGGACCGAAAGTACGCGACGGGGTGTTCCTCACCGTCGTCGTCTGTTTGAACTAAAGCGGCCCCGATGCCTACCGCACTGGCATCACAATGAATGCTAAAAGGCTTAGTATAGTCCGGCACTAATAGAACCGGGGCTGAAATTAAGGTGTTCTTTAATTTGTTAAAAGCTTCCTCGGCTTCAGCTGGCCAGGAAAATTTACTAGGGGTTATTTTTGAACTAGTCAATTTTGAAAGTGGAGCAGCAATGGATGAAAAATTATTAATAAAGCGTCTATAATATGAGGCCATTCCAAACTGGCGTGATCAGTGACCACTGTGAAATGAAGGCCTTCTATGTAGTGCCTGAAATGATTTACCGCTTGGACTACCGCAAGTAACTCCCTTTCCGTGGTACCGTAATTTTGTTCTGTTTTAGTTAAAGTACGTGAAAAGTACGCGATTTTGAATCTAATAGGCTAGTTGACTAAGGTTAATACTAGTTGCTCTCCAGATTCATGTGTTAGTAAAAATTCGTTAAAACTTGTCCGATCAAGTGCGACCTGTGTTTTTATCATTTATTATTTTTAGCATATAAGAATTCGAAAGTGTATGGTATTTTAATGTTATTATTAAAATACCACTACAATACACCCTTTGCAAAATAACAAAAAAAGAAAATTACGAAAAAGAAAAAAAAATATCTGAAGCCAGATGACTAACAGTTTAAGAACTAAACTTATCCTCGAGAAGTTGTTTGATAAAGACCCGAAATCCTCACTAAGTAGTACCAAGCTAAAACGTGCATATTGTTAAAATTTTTGCGCCGACTTGTTATACAAAGGCGACTTTATTGCAGAATTACGAAAGTTTAATTTAAGAGGTTAACAAAGTAAAAATGTGGTATATATAACCCTAACTGTTAAATCCCCCGACGCCACTGGTACCCAGTTAAGACAGAAGGTCCACAAGGTTTTAAAATTCAGGGGAGGCCATAACTAGGTGTCTGCTAGACAGTGCTAGAAATGATTTTTGGATTTTTCACGGTAATGACCGCGATATCCTACCTCAAGGAAAAACATGACGAGGCGACGAGATAGTTTGACCAAACGACAACAGCGTTTGCGAAAACTAAACGTCAAAAAAAATTTCAACCGTCGGCCTTGCGCCGGTTTATCAATGCTTAACTTGAGCCATTTGACCAATAAAATTGCTAAACGAGTGTGTGGTACGCACACAAAAACCAAAGGTTTGATAAACCTAATTATTCAAACTTATCTATATAATTTTTAAATACTAGAGTAAGTTAGAAAAAAAGGAGAGAAAAATTTAAAAAAAAAATATAAAACTTTAATTATCTTAAAAAAAATTACCTACTATGTTATACTAATTTTTTTTTATTAGTACTCGTTGTGAAGAGTTACTAAATTATGTTAAATGTTTCTAAACCTAAAGATTTATTTACAGTATACTAACTTTTATTTGTACTCTTTCGTAGAGATACAAATTATTTGGTTTGAACTAAACCTGAATGCGTGACGCACTCGCATTGGAGAGGTACGTTACCATTATAGTTATTACTATTTAAGTTGTTAAAATTTGTGTGACAATTTAAAAATTTATTTACAAGAAATGCGATTTACACTCGACTTTGAGATGTAATATCAAATTACAATTATTTATAAGTTTTATGCATATTACACTCGGCTTTGAGATGTAATATCAAATTACAATTTTTTATAAGTTTTATGCATATTACACTCGACTTTGAGATGTAATATCAAATTACAATTTTTTATAAGTTTTATGCATATTACACTCGGCTTTGAGATGTAATATCAAATTACAATTTTTTATAAGTTTTATGCATATTACACTCGGCTTTGAGATGTAATATCAAATTACAATTTTTTATAAGTTTTATGCATATTACACTCGGCTTTGAGATGTAATATCAAATTACAATTTTTTATAAGTTTTATGCATATTACAATCGACTTTGAGATGTAATATCGAATTACAATTATTTACAAGTTTTATGCATATTACACTCGGCTTTGAGATGTAATATCAAATTACAATTTTTTATAAGTTTTATGCATATTACACTCGGCTTTGAGATGTAATATCAAATTACAATTATTTATAAGTTTTATGCATATTACACTCGGCTTTGAGATGTAATATCAAATTACAATTTTTTATAAGTTTTATGCATATTACACTCGACTTTGAGATGTAATATCAAATTACAATTTTTTATAAGTTTTATGCATATTACACTCGGCTTTGAGATGTAATATCAAATTACAATTTTTTATAAGTTTTATGCATATTACACTCGACTTTGAGATGTAATATCGAATTACAATTATTTACAAGTTTTATGCATATTACACTCGGCTTTGAGATGTAATATTTATAGTTTATTTAGTACTAGGCGCCCCGTACCCGTTACGAAAAAAAAGGTACCACGGCTAATTGAATGACGTTTTCCCTACCTACAAAGTTATAGGCCCATTTGGCCGAACTAACGCACTGTAAAGATACCGCGCGATATTATGCATTTATTTTGCTTGTGGCTTCGCGTGCCATTGCGCTCGGAAGGTTTTTTTTTTTTTACTCGTGATGCCCGCAATGTGTAAAACGGGATACACGCAAAGAAAACTTTATCCCTACTTTATTTATAATCCTATGTCAGACTAATAGCTGTTAAAAAAAAAACGGTAAATATTATTCTAGTTAAAAGAGATAATTAATTATAAATTCTTAAAATTAAATGTTTGTTTACGATAAGATTTAACCATCGAAGGGAGCTATAAAGAACGTACTAGTTCCAAACTTTACTAGTGGGTATACCTAACCCAAAACAACAAAATAATTCAAAGAACAAGTGTATGTGCATGTTGAGAATTGTGACCTTTCGCGCTTCAGACATACTGTCGCACTAACATTCCAAGTGTTAAATCGTTAGGGGTGAGTTAATACGAAAGACAAAAGTTAATAAAGGTGTAGTGCGTGTATGTATTTGGCCGTGTACGTGCATGTATATGTATATAACCAAGTAAGGTTTGGAACATAGAATTAGAAAAAAATTACACAAAAATTTTATGAAAGAAGTTAAACTATGTTATTATTTTAGAATACCAAAAGTTTATAACCTAGTTATATACAAATTATATACAAATTTCCTTTATCCGCCTCTTACGGATCACCTGGAAAACTCGGTGGACGGATTATTCTAGACCCCGACCCGCCACGGGGTTAGAATTATATTGCTAACAGGATGTTTTAATAATGTCCACCACATGATAGGTACCAGTTTTCTTGTCTTCTATGTCTTCTAGAAGATACGAATTGTCCGAAATTTTTTTAATGACCTTGGATTTGACAAACCGTGGTGCTAGCTTACGTGAGAAAAAATCTATTTTTTTAGACAGGTAATGGGCTTTTCGCCACACTACATCACCTGGATTAAAATACACTGATTTTCTTCTAAGATTATAATGTTCCGCATTTTTTCTATAAGCTTTTGTAAGTGCCTCTTGCATTTCGTTGAAAGCTGAGCTTACTTCTTTAAGTTTTGTGACAAAATTTTCCCTATTAGAAATTTGTAAGTCGGACGGATTATCAAAATCAAGTTTATGAAACGACCCGTCAAGGATCAATTCGCGTCCATGCATAAGGAAATAGGGTGTATAGCCATGAGCTAGGTTCACGTGGCTGTTCAAGGCCGTTTGAATGTTAATTAAGTTTTTGGTCCAATTTCGTTGATCGGGCCCGACTAAAGAAGCAATAGCCGTCTCAATGGTATGATTGTACCTTTCTATCACATTGCTTTGTGGGTGGTACAGACAATTCTTAAAAATTTTAGGTACATTATATTTTTTTAATAATTCGCTAAACTCCTTACTAGTAAATTGAGAGCCGTTGTCGCACATTATAGTGTGAGGCACTCCGTATTTCAAAAATATTTCGTTTTCAATAAATTTAATCATCGGTTTTGTGGTTGCTTGTTTTAACGGACACAGCCAAGTAAATTTAGTGAAATTATCGACTACTGTTAGAAGGAAGGTATACCCTGAATAACTTCTGGGCAGTGGGCCTACTAAATCCATGCTCAAACACGTCATAGGTTCTGAGACTTTGTTTTGTGTAATTATTTTCCCATGAGGTGGGGTATTGCTAGATTTAAATGCTTTACAAGTGTCGCAACTATTCAAGAAAGTTTTAATAGTTTTTAGCATATTAGGCCAATAGTATAAAAGTTGTAATTTTTTGAAAATTTTAAAAGATCCTAGGTGTGCTGAATTTGCACCCGAGTGTGTATCCAAAACTAATTTTTGTCTAAGTTCAGAAGGTATTACTAATTTCCAAGCGTATTTTTCTAGGAGCGAAAATTTGGGTTTACTATAACGAAATAATTTATCCTCTTTGATCATGAAATTTTTATATTTTGCCGGGGTTTTCAAAACACCATTAAAGATTTTATTGTACCAAGTATCATTAGTTTTGCCTACTGGAGTGGAATTTACATTAGCGATTTCTTCAATTCTCGACAGCGTGTCCGGAACCGTGTGAAACCTGCCTTTTTTGTGGACGATATCAAAATCAAATTGGCTTAAAATAGTACTCCATCGAGCTAATTTTCCAGACGGATTTTCTAATTTCGTAAGCCAAACCAAACTGGCGTGATCAGTGACCACTGTGAAATGAAGGCCTTCTATGTAGTGCCTGAAATGATTTACCGCTTGGACTACCGCAAGTAACTCCCTTTCCGTGGTACCGTAATTTTGTTCTGTTTTAGTTAAAGTACGTGAAAAGTACGCGATTTTGAATCTAATAGGCTAGTTGACTAAGGTTAATACTAGTTGCTCTCCAGATTCATGTGTTAGTAAAAATTCGTTAAAACTTGTCCGATCAAGTGCGACCTGTGTTTTTATCATTTATTATTTTTAGCATATAAGAATTCGAAAGTGTATGGTATTTTAATGTTATTATTAAAATACCACTACACCGAGTAATGGTACTTGTTTTCTATTTGAAGTCACACCGTGAAAACTTTGTGACGAAGTGATTCTATGGCGGATCGTTCGCTCTTTTATACGCATTTCGTAAATAAAATTATGTAATACATTATTTACGAATCTCCCGCGCTTTTTATTGTTTTCTCACGCCTTTTTTGTTCGACAAAACACGGCCTTTCGGGGAAAATCTGGCACCCTCTGGAGGTGAACCCACCCGAGGCATTCAGAGGGCAATACTATACTGGGAAAGCAGTTTACCTCGCAAAGTATATCTATGCGGCAGTACCTACTGTACTGAGAGCCTCTATCTACAAAAAAGCGATTTGTTACTTCTATTTATCTATCTGGAGCAAATATTTATCTCGTTCGGAAAAGGAAAACACTCAAAAAGTCATCTTTTATTCAATAATTATACATAGAGTCTTATAAATAGATACATTAGCGGTAGAGTCCGTAATACCAATAAAAGTACGAATTGACTAGAAGCCCTCTTCTGCGTTTACCGTCTAACCACTCATACTCTAGCTAGCTAGTGCAAGATGGCCAGTTTTAGTCCGAGTTTCAGTGCGCAAGGTCCCCGCGCGCCGCTCTTCACCCCCGAGAAATCCCCACCAACACCGCAAAATTACGTAATACCACTTCAGTACTGTGAATTGACATTTATGACTAATAAATTAAAACCAAACGTTCCTGTTAAATTAATTTACTCTATAGCAACAGATGGTTACAGATATAATGTTGATCACAAATGAATTTGGAACTTATACAAGTCACTTTTTTGAAGTTACTGTTATGAGGATTATAATCATTTAGGCATCAAAAAATATAAGGCTTTTTGGTGGCTCGTCGCTCCGCTCCACTTCGCTCCTTGCATTATCACAAGCGGGACCTGACCTAACCAAATTTTTTGAAATGGTGGACCATCAATCTATCTTGGCCGAATTTCAGAGCAATGGGAAAAACATTAGCACGATTTGCGCGCTTTTTCGGACTTTAACTAATTTTATTAAAAAAAAAAACACTAAAAATAGGTACACGCTTTTATAAGTGCACGTAAAAGCAAAAAATAAATTATAATCATTCAAGTTATCTCGATCCCTGGGCAGAGTCGGAGTTAGGGTCACGAGCGCCCCTGGCAAGATTTGAAATTTGCGTCCCCCAAGACTTATTTTTTTAGGAAGAGATACAACATAACAACTTTGAAAGTATAATATCTTATGTATATATTAAAACAATATAAACTTTTCTAAAAGTTTACTTTTTTGCTTTTTCTGAGACCAATTTGTCAATAATTAGGTCTAAATTAATATTTTTTTGGAATTTCATACGCAATAGATAGCACTATAGCGAGATTGCTTAAACGTTCTTGACCAATTTGCGAACGCAAATATTAATTTTAATTTACTGAAAGTTCTTTCACAGCGGTCAGCAGACAGGTAGCGTCAGTGTTAGGCGAAGTGCAATCCTTATATTGGGAAAACTGGTGACTAAGCCATATTCTTCATGGCAATTTAGAAGTGTAATGCAATCCACCTTTTTTCAATCAGGTAATAAAGATTTCAACTCGTTGGCATTTAAATCATCCTTATATTTTATTGCGAGATCAGCTGCGGATCTGTTTAATTTTTCAGTAGAAATTTCGTTTAACGAAAGTCCTGTTAAGGAACCAAAATCGGAAGCTACGGCAGCTAAACTTTGAAATCTCCATCCCATTTGCTGAATAAGTGTGTCTAGTGCATAGTAAAGCTGAATTTACTAATTGCTATTAAGAAAATTAAACTTTTGAACTGAAGTCATCGTGGCTGAATCATCCTTCGCCTTTTTGTCGAACAATTTCTTAACCTTTCTTTTACACGATATTAGGAAATTCCGGATCTATAGCTAGCTCTATTGCTAGAGTTTTTGCTGGCTTCTCAAAAAATGAACTGAACGAATAAATTGTGGGGATCCCCACACGGGATTTTGTTACGCTCGCTGATCGATACGCTGTGATACAGTCCAGTGTTTTGATAGAACCAAAATATCAGCCAATAATAACTTGACATTGGCGAAATAGCTATGCAGAAAACGCTGTAATTAAGAAGAAGAAGATTCATCATATGCAGTGTCAACTCGAGAATATGGATGTTACATAGAGATACTGATGCATTGTGACCAGTGGAGCATTTATCATCAGGCTTAGTAGGCTGGAGCAAGGCCTGGAGCCTAGAGCGGCAGATTTTAGGGCCGGCAAATTAGGCGCCAAATTTTTTTTAATGACTTGCAGAAACTAAAAAGATTTATATAGGTACCTAAATGTCATTAGGTACACCGAAATAATTCAAAATGTAATAATTTAATATGTTTCACCACTTAGATAATGTTTTCTACGATTCGCGTAGTCGCATTTGAATAGCTTACCTATTGGCGGCAAATGTGTAAATCCACCACTGGTTGGTACCGATGTTCCGATTCAAGTAAATACGAGTATGTACTCGATACTTTTGTTTCGATACCAACTACTTTTAGCATCGAATCAATCTAGCGAGTACTAACTTGGTATCGAAACAAATGTACTTGAATCGAATCGAATCAAACCAATCTAGTAATCTTGTTGTACGAACGAACGGAATTACTTTTTTTGAACGCATCTTATAATTACGAACCATGAACGCGCCGCAATCCCTCCCAACCACTCTCTTTCTCGCTTTTGTTGTTATTATTTTGTTGTTGTTATTATTATTCTCTATCTCTCTCGACCTCGCTCAGCAGCCTCGGCGCGTCATCCAACGTCACCAGCCAGCCAATAGTAGCTATTTGTTTGTTTGGTTGAGCCAGATTTATTGGTTTGATTGTCAAGAAGCCAGATATTTCGCCATATTTATTTTCTGACATTGTTTGGCGAAGGAGTCGAGGTCTGTCATTGTTCTGTTGCTGGTTTTACTAAGTGCAAAGCGAGGATCCGATTATCTTCAAAAATATCTGGAGCAACTGCTCTTTTTAGGAAATTTAAATATTGACGAGTTTTTTGTATAAGCTTTTAATTACAAATAAACAAAGTAAACCTAAATTTTTCCATTATTCCTAGAAAAATCCTAAAACATATCGATATGAGTAGGTATCGATAATTTATTGTTACTTATATAAGTAGTATCGTAAAACTATATGAGTACTACTTATATGAGTAGGTATCGATACTTCATGGGTATCGGAACATCCTTACTGGTTGGTTGTGACAAGAAAAACGCGAGCAAATAAATATACGCCGCCAGCCAAATATACCCCATTTGTTGTTTTGAAAAATTCGTTCTGGAAAAGAAAATAAAGATTCTGAAATCACATTTCATGTGTTATCTATCAACATCAAGGACCTTATATATTTCATGTCCTTGATCAAAATGTTTATTTAAAACAATTATAATATGACGCACATATACGTTCCATCTTGATGATTATGCTAGAAATAGATCAGATAGTTCTAGATATAAAGGAATTCGACATAAATATAAATAAAAAAATCAATAAATGTCATACACCTCGGCCAATAGTCGATCCGTAGAATTCTAATAGTAATTAACTAATCGATAACTATCACATCATTGATTCAGATTTCAGTCTGCCCACGTCTGCCTCATCCCTGCCTCCGTCTATGAAAAACGGGGGACGAATGTATTAAGACTTACCCGTATGATATAATGGAAATTAAAGCTTTATTTCTTATATCTCTTTTTCTCGCGTGTGTAATCGTCTTTAGCTGTCTCTTTCTAACACGGTCTCATTCGACACGGCTCAGTGTAATTTTTACTAGGCACGAGCTCTCAGCTATTTCCCGCTTTTCATTCATCGCTGAACGATGAATGGTGGTCTTTCTGATCATCGATGTCGATGAAATTTATTCGAATGATAATATTTTCCGAATTTACATTCACTCGATGTAGTTCATATTGTATTGAAGTAGTGTCATGCAAGATGTAATTCGATATTCGAATTTCGAATGACGCGATGCACACTACATACGGATAAAATGTATTATTTTTTTAAAACCAGTTTATCGAAGTGAAATTGGAGTGAAAAATCGATACCGTTCACTCCGCAACCCGAGCTACGAGTCGCGGGTTCGATTTCCGCCTGGGGAAAATATTTGTGTACATGAACATGTCTGTTTGTTTCATATCTAGGTGTGATATGTAACTATTATAAAGAATATTTAAGTATGTATATCAGTTGTCTTGTACCCATAATACAAGCATAATACTTGCTTACTTTGGGACTACATGACGCTATGTGTAATGTCCCAGGTATTCTTATTAAAAGGTGGGCCCTCAATGTCGACTACTACTAGTCTGTCAAATATAGAAGTACAGCAATAAAATTGTAAACCGGACAGTGAGCAGTTCCGCTTATTGCTTAATCGAATTCACGAAATACCTAGCGGTTGTAGCTCCGGCTATTTTCTTTTTTTTCTGTAATAATTACTTAGTTGTAGATTGATGAAGTTTTCTACTGTGGCAGATCGTTCTTGCTTATCACAGACAAGTCAACCTTATAGACCACGCTTTGACAGGGAGTAGCATTCGCCAAGGCTATGTAGTGACACTACATAACTACGTCTCTTGTGAGTGGTCAGTTGGAAGCACGTCGGAAGCCATTAAATTGTCAATTTTGAACGAGCCAATGAAAACTAGCCGACCTCTCCCCGCACCCCGCCACTTTTTGGCGATTTCGTTTTCGTACTGACGTTTATTAAAGCGTGGTCTATAGGTTGACTGGTCTGTGTTGCTTATCCAGCTATACCTTTTTATCGATAAAACTAATTGAAAAAACATCGATATATTGACGACCACTGGTCCATGATTCCGCCGAGCACAACCCGAGCGTTGTGACCGAATTCGCCTCGACCTTACGATAAAATGAGATGGGAGTATACGTTATAACGTTGCACGACAAGGACACTAGTTAGAAGTGGGTCACGGGATAAGGAGCGTCTTGAAACATTACCTACGCTTAAAGCGCTACATCGCTTAAACGGACGCTAAATAAGGAAAATTCTAAAACCCCAGAGCTATATTTAGATCAGTCTATCGGGGTAAGAAACTTATAATGAAGGCGTTTAAGAATTCTTGTTTTCATGCATAATTAATTAAAAGGGTCTAGTAAGTATAAAAATATTAATAAAACCTTTTCAAACTTGACTAATCAATTAGTTAGGGAAAATCTGCTATTGCATTGGCCAACTTCGGTTGTAAAATTTTTATTTAATGTTACAGCAAATTCTGAATTATATTACCCAAAATCTTAATTAGAATTTTCCGATTCTTTTTTGTAAGTGTCTTATAAATTCGATGTGCCTAGTTTCTGAATTTTGGATTCCAAAACAATGAACTAAATTTTATGGAGTCCATCACGCTATTTTTCCATTACCTATTTCCTTCTTCTATTTGATTTCTACTTTGGGATAATTTATTAAATACAAGTCACTTATGATAAATATGAAGACTGACAAGATTTACATCGGACATTAGAACTTAAATTAATAATGGGCAAACAATTTTCACTTACATCTCACCTATTCGTTTGATTTAATATCTGTAATCCGAATTAATAATTTTTGCCTGCCACGACGTCATGTGTTCATAAATAGTTAAGTTAGGGCGATACAATATGAAGTACATTATACTTTTCCTTTTCCAAATGAAACGAAGCGAAAGCTGAAAGTATAAAAGTACGAATTGACTAGAAGCCCTCTTCTGCGTTTACCGTCTAACCACTCATACTCTAGCTAGCTGGTGCAAGATGGCCAGTTTTAGTCCGAGTTTGAGTGTGTAAGGTCTCTGCGCGCCGGTCTTCACCCCAGAGAAATCCCCGCGTGTCGGTCTTCAACCCAGCAAAATTGCGTAATGTCACTTTGATACTGTTTAGTGACATTTGTAACTCTATTAAAACCAAACGCTGCTGTCAAATTAATTCATTCTATGACGGAAACGGTTGTTCAATTGGAAACGAAGTATTTTTTAAGAGTCCCCTGTTAGTACAAGTTGCGATTCTAGATACTTTTTAGGTGGTACGATGTCTACTGGTTGCTCTTTTCCTCTCCATTACATGTCTTCATATACGGACATGAGCAATATTAACTAAATTTTTGTATCATTTGCATGAAATTAGCAAAAAGAGCTCATTAATTATTGACGTTCAGGTTTTGCCGCCCATTCTATTCTCACTCGGTGCCTAGAACAGCAGCCACTGGTTGGACCACTAGTTGGACCCAATTACCCGTAGTATGGGAGACTGTCGGTCTTTTGTTGGATGCATTTGATGGTTGATTATCTAAACTTGAACTATGTTTCGGTCCGTATCGAAATTTTCGAATAATTGGGTTAAATGTTCAATATATAGGCAGCCTATATACTTGACTTAACTTGGTTTTATATCACTTAACTGAAGCCAAACAAAAAAATTATTAAAAGGAGTCTTGTGGCTGAACACGAGATTGTTTTTAAGTCTAATGAAGTAATATAACATTCCGCAGTACAACGTTACGTGCTGCAGCGGTTTTGTAGAATATGTTGTATATTATTATAAACAGATCATTACAGTAGGTGACTTGACATGTAGGTGTGGTTAAGCTGCCCCTTCAAGTATGCAGTAGGTATGTTACATGCTTAAGACTGACCTTATAACCTAAACTCTAAAATGCGACATCAAATCGTACCAAAGATGCAAGTGAAAGGAATGGATGATTCAATCGCTCTATAAAATGAGACAAATGTACAAAAAACTATTTACGTGTGCCTAATATTTTTCATTATTTTCGTTGTGTAATTATTTTTGGGGCGCGTGTCTCCGAACAAATAACGTCACATGGCATCTCTAATCTACTCGATTCTTTGTGATTAAAAATAAATTTTCATCATCATCAACCCTTTCATATTAATATCAATGGAGGGATTCCAATGTATGATCAGTGTTTGACAACGAATTTTGCGCTTGTTAAGGCATATAATTTAAATATAGGTACCTACAACTACTCACTAAGAAGATATATGAACGCGACACCATCAATTAAGGAAGCCTACATCTTTGGGATTTAATGTAGGACCTACAGTCGGCTCCAGTTTAAATAACCTCAAGCCCCAATTTCATGAGCGGCTCTACCTTCCATTTCCACCAGCCCATTATGCCTCACTGCAGGGGCTTAGGCCTCCCCTCTGGGTGATTGGAGCTTAATCCACCGTGCTGCTCCAGTGCGGGTTGGTGGATTTTAACCGGGACCGACAGCTTAACGTGTTCTCCGAGGCTTCTTGCCTTGCCTTTTGTTAAAACCGTACTTAGTTGACATCACAGACGTAATAAACACTTTAGACTCCCTGTCACTGAAGATCTAATGAAGCACTGTAATGACGGGCGGCTGCGTAGGTATGTGAGTGGAACTTCGCATCGTACTGGCGGTCGGTAGATTTACCATGGTATGAGTGTGTTCAAGTTGAACTTGCTAGAGTTGCATCGGTAATTACTTCACGATGCTATGGCCGAGTATTCCTAGGTGCATAGTTGAAATATACAAAACCTAACTTTTTAATAAAACCGATCCGGAACTGAATCAGGGTCGTGTAATACGAAATTTGGGGATTTCTTAAGTTGGAGCTGTGTTTATATACCGCTTTGACGACCGCTTAGCCTAGTGGGTAGCGACCCTGCCTGCGAAGCTGGAGGTCCCGGGTTCGAATCCTAGGTCGGGTCAGTATTTATATGATGAATATTCATTCTGGTACCGGGTCTTGGTTGTTATATGTGTGTGGTGTCGTCCAAAAAAAATAAAATAATATATAATTATATATGTATATATTATAAAAAATATTTAAGTATGTATATCAGTTGTCTAGTAACCCATAACACAAGCATAATACTTGCTTACTTTGGGACTAGATGACGCTGTGTGGGAAGTCCCATGTGTTATTATCCCATGTATTATATACCGGAATATCGGACATCTGTGTCTCATTGTTGCATTTCTTAGGCATTTTCGCCATTTATTTATGTGTATGTTAAATGTATGTTAAACCTAAGTTCTCAAGAGTTGGTCGCCGGTGCTGGGTAGAAATAATGAAGGTATATTATTATGATGATAATAAAATCAGAATGGAGAGAGAACGCCCCATTTTATTGAACATAGGTACTATTGATCATGTTATCACATATGTTATAATAAAATAATTTACTGAAGGAGATAAAAATTAGGTCAGTTTATTTATTTGTTGTTTTTTCTGTCGAGTAGGTGGACCACGGCTAAGTTATTTATGTTAATTATATAGGAAACCTCTAGGTCTATATTAAGTTATTTTTGTATGAACATAGATGTAAATGACTGTTTGTTTTTAAATCCTAAATTTAAAAAAAAATAGATACAAACATTCTTATTAAC
>OX453264.1:6892662-6947063 GCA_949709985.1 Luffia ferchaultella | reverse complement strand
AGTTGGTGTATAGATAATAATCAAAATAAATTTTCCATGCTCCATCTTTACGATTGTTCTACAAGAAACAGTTAATTTTATTTATCGACGGTAAACCTGAATCCAAACTTTTGGATTCATATGAATATCACCACAAAACTATTTTCCTAGTATGTACGAACGCTGAAGAAGTTTACGTTAGACTTAATGATGTACTTACTTAATAAACTGAAGATTAATTAGGCTACATATTTGTGTAATGAGTTCAAAACAAAAAGAAATTAAATAAATAGTAAGTCCTAAATGATAATATTATGTAGGTTGGTTGCAGCGGGAAAAGGGAGATTTTAATTAAATCACGTGTTCACTGATTAAACACTGTATTAAAACTATCTTCTTTCTGTCACTATCAACTTACATGCTTATATGCTTACATCTACTTACCATTACAAATATTTACTAGCAGCATGTAGAAACAGGTTCCAAAAACTTACCATGTTTTTGAAAAAGCTTTAAGCACATCCTACCGTAATTTCTTTATTTATTGTAGCATGCGTGATATAGTGGAATTACGGTAGGAGATTCGACTTGCTAATAGTTCAACTGTTTGAACTACAAAGAATACGTTGCGTTGTACACATGGCTCAAGTTCAACCGTTCATCTGATTGAATTATACTATGAGTTGATTAAGTATACTTGAACGACGGGCAACAAACGCAAATATGTGGCCCACGCGGGCGAAACCGCAGGTAGAAAATTACTACTTCTTAATAGTGTTGATTCAATAATAAAAGATTTGGACGAGTGCGACGCGAACAGTCTTCATCTGCTTCTGCTATTTGCTATTTTGCTCTAGTCTGCTATCTTCCTGTTATTAGGTAATATTTCTTGATAATAAAAGAGTTATTTAAAATTGTTACGAGTAAGTATTTCGTGAAAGTTATTTTTTGCTTAGGCCGCGTTTATTTAATACCACAGAGTTTAATTACTTTACAATGATGTAGTATTTCTAAATTGTCATTTTTGTATCATATTTTCATGCCCGATTTTATTTATTTGCTATCGGCGCCGGCGTACACAAACTATCTAAAAAGCGTTACGTTTTTTTCTGGTTTCATTTCATATAAAGTTATTGAACGAATAACTGTTTTGTTTACCGATACGAAATAACTACAAAGAGAATTGAAGTCTCCATTACATTACAGAGCTAATTAGCTTAATTCCGGCTCGTTTGATTGGACGTCGCATCGCATCGGGACATTACCATCAATCATAGTTCCATTTTAAGGCGCTTGTGACAGCAGTTGTGACACGGCGTATTTGCCTTGCGTATTTTTTCCACTTGTATTTTTTTTTCCGGTTGGCATTAATTTTTATTTACTCTCTACTTCAAAGTCGTGTTTGAGGACCGTCTTGCTACAGTAACAGTTTGGCTTTATGTTAGGCTTTCTTCACTTCACTTCATCAGCCCATTTTTACCCCACTGCAGGGGCTTAGGCCTCCTTCTTCCGGGTGAAGGGGGCTTGGAGCTTAAATCCACCACGCTGCTCCACTGCGGGTTGGGGATTGTAATGACCGCCATTGACAGCGTCCGTTAGGCTTTCATTTGCTTGAAACACCAAAAAAGGACATAAGCTACTTTTTACCGCTGAATTGTGTCTATGTTTGTTACCTTTTCACAACTATACCGCTGTGCAGATTTTGCTGAAATTTGGCAGACGATAGCTTGCATTCTGAATATACCTATGCTAATTTGTTTGTTACGTCCTCATAGCTTAATAAGTACTGGACCAATTTTGATGACTTTTGACATAGATGACTTAAAACACAGAAAAGGATTAAAGGACGTCATCATATTAAGAGCACGCATTCCGCATAAACTGCAATGCAGAAGTGATAAGGACAATATTTCAATCGAATTCGAGTACTCGTTCCAATTTACACTGCTGTCGTATATTGATACGTCTTTGGCTCAATAAGTTGGCCTATTTAAAACTGAATTGTTAACATATGACTTGCGGCTTCCTTGTTCAAAACTAACAAAAGCTGTGCCCCACACACATCTAATCTATTTCAAGATATTGATTTTCACTCGAACATTGTTCGAAATGCTACGTAAATTATTAAGTTTTAAATTATAAAAGCGTATATGTACAGAGGAAAGAATCTTTTTCTATCAATGCACATTACATTATTGTGTAATTTCTATAATTAAAACTATATTTTCTTACCCACAATGTTTAAAAAAAAAAGAATAATTCAAAGCTAAATCTATATTTTTAATTGAGTCCTTTTTTAATTCTTAGTTTTAGAAATATAATATTTTTTCAGCCAAAATATTATATTATTTGATTATTTTTAAAGTAAAAAGATTTTTAGTGTGTGAATTCATAAAATTTTTAATTAACAATAAACTTCTTCACTAAAGAAAATACATTTTTAATTTAAAAAGTTATTTAATTAAATCAACATCTGTTATTAGTAACACATGGATTACATGGACCCGCCTGCAGTGCAGTCTGATGTTAGACCCGCCCAGCCTAGGGTGTAGGCTCGAGTAAGGCATGAGTGTAATACTCTCCTGAGAGCCCCGATCCCACCCGACTTTTAGGTCCCAGAAGGGTGCTTTGTTAGCTCGTCTGAAGGATTTAAGTTTACACCTTTTTTTAATGCCAGTACCTATAGTTTGCCGAAACCGCTGTACCGCGCGATATGCGCGCGGCGAGGCAAACCGCACGCCATGTTTTAAACGTTTATTAAATAATAAATAAAGTATAATTTTTGAATCTTTCAAAGTGATTTGAATGTTTATTTGTTTCTCCAGTAAGATTTTTATATATGACTTACACTAAATTCTACTTCACAGTGCCATATCAAAATATCAAGTGGCGTACACTAATGCTATGCTAATACTAAAGAGACACTCTATCCTAATTATTATGATATCTAAGTATGCTATAGTTCGCCTAAAACTTTATGGCGGATCGGAATACAACGCTTTGTGCGTGTTTGCGCAGGTACAGTCATACCCCTCGCTTCACTGCGTCCCGTTGCACCTAAAACTGGTTACTGCGACGTGACTTGTGCCTATGATCCGCCATAAAGTTTGATTGGAACTGTACCTAAGCTTCTAGATTAGATATAGTTCGCCTCAAACCTTATGGCGGATCCATACAACGCTTATAAGCGTGCTTGCGCAGGTACAGTCATACCCCTCGCTTCACTGCGTCCCGCTACACCTAAAACTGGTTACTGTGACGCGACTTGTGCCTATGTTTACATTCGCCATAAAGGTTGATTGGAACTGCATCTTTTAAGACATATTTGAAAAATAAACCTTTGGTCAGATATCCGTTTTTGGCTCGTTTCCGAGACGAGACGGTGACGATAAATCATATTACCATTTTTAAGTACTTACCTATAATTTTTTGGTATCTTGTTACAAATTACAAATCACAAAAAAAAACAACAGTTTCTTAACAGCTTTTCCAGTTAGACGTGAAAATATTTACCATAAGAACCATTTCAAATCGATGTTTCAAACAAAGCAGTGTTTGTTGTTTCGGTCCGTAAGCAGTTTTATCGAGCATTAAATGCGTCCATAGATTAAACTTTCAAAGCAACTACTTTGAGTACGTACATTTATGGTACGTACGCACTAAGTTTGTTCTGATATATCGCGTGAAATATCACAGGATTGTCTATTTTTTGCTGAAATATTTCAAAAAATAAAATATTCTCATCTCTGATCATTAACTATAAAAGTACGAATTGACTAGAAGCCCTCACTCATATGTACTATAGCTAGCTGGTGTAAGATGGCTTGTTTTAGTCCGAGTTTCAGTGCACAAGGTCCCCGCGCGCCGGTCTCCACCCATGCAAAATTGCGTAATATCACTTTGATACTTTGAAGTGATGTTTATGACTCTATTAAAACCATATTAAAACCAGACGCTGCTGTCAAATTAATTTAATCTATGACATTTACCAAAAACAAGTAAGAATAGGATGCCGCGAAACAATACATTAGCATTTTTGTAATTTCATAGGACTTCTTTTTAATATTGAGCGGTTTCTACGTCATTTGACGACCCACAATGGATGTGTTCCATTTAACGTATAATAACGTATACATGACAACAACGCCTAGGCCCCAAACTAAGCATTAGCTTGTATTTTGGGTACCAAGCGAAGACACCACATACGTATAACAACCATGACCCGCTACCAGTATCGATATTCATCATATAAATACTGACCCGACCTGGGATTCGAACCCGGGACCTCCAGCTTCG
The DNA here is from genome assembly GCA_949709985.1 of Luffia ferchaultella. Lineage (NCBI taxonomy): Eukaryota > Metazoa > Arthropoda > Insecta > Lepidoptera > Psychidae > Luffia > Luffia ferchaultella. Next base: position 6,942,788 of record OX453264.1, on the reverse strand, counting down.
CAGGCAGGGTCGCTACCCACTAGGCTAAGTGGTCGTCATTTGCATCAAATAACAGCCATAAATGACACTTTTGTCTGGTTTTTGCATTCCAGACAGATAATATCGCCAAAATCGTTCAGTTGCGGTGATTTAGCTTTCAGTGTCATGCGTTTCAGACGCTTTGTTGCGTTTGTAGTTTGTAGCGTTTGCAACTGCTACGTTAAAGCCACCTCGGCAGGTGGGTCGTTCATGTTCATTTCGAGTTTTGACATTTCTTAATGAATTAATTAATTGTTCGTAATAGATTAGAGCGTAATGAACAAACTTTTGTAGCGTTCGCAGCGCGGCGGTGGCTTTCGTGGCTAATGCAAACGGAACATATCCAAAGACAATTAATATTATTTTTTTTCAAACCTACAACGCGGTCTTAAAGCACTGGAAGCTATCGAAAGTGTTTTTGCGTATTTACAAGTGAATTGACATAGTTTTTGAGGCTTCATTATTTCGTTCTTTCTTTTTAAACACGGTTTCATTCGCGTGACCTGTATGTATGTAGGGTAGGTATCTATCATTTGACGGAATATTTTAACGTAACTTTAATCGACTTCAAGACGTCTGAGTATTTTGTTTGAAAATTTGGACGTGTATTAAGGAAGGAAGGATGTAAGAAGGAGAAGAAGGATAATATAATAGTTTAATAATTTTTCGTCTATCAGGATCTTTTTTTTTAGATTTATACAGGATCTTCAAGAAAAAAATTAGGTCTAACTTTTCCTTTTGGATATTTATTATCAAAACGGATAAAAAATCTGGTGAAAGAATTATCAATCTTTGAAAGGCTTAAACAAATCTTAAGTTTTTTACTATTATAGGAGAGGGGTGGGTCAAAAAGTAGTAAAATATAGTTTTGCACAGCAAATACGGGATTAAACTCATGACTATATCGAAAAATAGCTTTTATTTTCGATTTCGGTTGCATAAATATATAAAGAAATTATTATTTACCAAGATTTGTGAAAAAGAAACGTGTTAAACCAGTTTTTGTTCAATTAATTTGTTGGCAAGTAGCCACTTCTGGCGTCCCGTATTAAAGAACATTCGCATGGGAAGCGCTACTAAACTACTGACAAATTCTACCATGAATTGTTATCCTGGTGCATTTATACATACTAGTGATCTCCCAGTGGCTGAAATTTGACCATACTTTTTTGAAACCGCCAATAATATATATATATTATTATTATTACTACCATAATAATAATAATTATTATTATTATTACCACACCTGTATAATAGTCTATTATTATTGGTACATTATAAATATTTTTATTACATTATAGATTTTAGCTTTTGGTAGGTACTCCTCTTTGTATACAAACTTTTACGATGCCAAATCTCACACTCCTCAGTACTCGCAATATGCTTTAAAAACTTTGTAAACTTTGTAAGTTTTGTTTTTACGTATAACATGTCACGTATTGCGTAAACATTACATATGTGACACGCATAATTATATAGATTATCAAATCAAGTGGTTTGAATCCCTGTTAAAGTAATAATTATTTTTTTTAATGTGAAAATGCAGTCCTTTGAACACTTTTCATTATTTCGTATAGTTTAGAATTTGGCCATACAGCCCCATTTAAAAAAGAAATCATCTTGTATATAGATTTTAGCTTTTTACTCTCCTCCGTGTTTTCTCTTATGGCACATCTCTTTGAAGTACAAAACCCAATATTTGAAGAGGTCAATCGATTTTCCATTAGTAATTCGCCGTTCGTCGCCAGTTACGTATTGGTCCGTATTAGACTGAGGTATTAAAAGACTTTAGGCGATTCGTAAGACTAAATAAAGTCGTTTAAGTCCCCTTCTAGAACGAATATTGTTATATGATTGGTCAATAGCGACTTTATTCGTAAGTATCCATTATTGAACATGAAGATATCCCCTTTGTTTGCATTGAAGACTATTGGTATTTTCATTATTTTTCGTGTTAGGTGTCACAATAACGCACAATCATCTGAATACATCTTACCGTCACTGGGTTAGAGGCCTGTGACAGACAGACAAACGGACATAGAAACATTGTAAGCTCATTAATAGGGTCTCGCTTTAAGCTCTTGGGTACGGAATGCTAAAAAGTATATGTCAAGGTGGTTTGACCTTGTGGAGAAGATGGATGTAAGCAGTTAAACGAAAAAAAAACTTATAGAGAGTAATGCTCCTAGGAAAATCTGTTTAGGTAGTATCGCTACACTACGATAATTTTTGCGTGAAAATGGTTTTCTTGATCCAAGGTATAATTTAAGAGGAAAACTTGCCAGTTTTTTTTTTTGTGCTCTACCTACCTTTTAGAAAACCTCAATATCTACACGACGACGCACAAATATCTTGTCTAACCTTTTCCGTTGCGGAGTTATGACTAATTGTTTGGTCGCATACAGTGAATTTCGAGGGCCTCCTCCGACCTCCCGCCCTTGCTAGACAACGTCCTTAAGTGTATGATGGCGTAAGTGCACTAACACGTATAGGACACTGTCTATTTTCAAAATATGTACCACATGGCGGTATCGACCTTGATTCACGAGATATACAACGTTTATGGCGACAACAAAAGTATCCCATCACTAAATCTGGCAAGTCTTTTAAAAAGGTTTTTACGTTAAAACATCGATGACAGAATAAGATATGTATTTTAAGGTACCAAAATTTCATTTGCATCACACGCAACATTAAGATCCCAAATCAAACACTCAAGCAAGTGAACAAAACAATGGATTTAACAGCAAAGGTGAACCCCCACTCCCTCTCCCAAATCCCCACTCTGTGTTTCCTGCTAATTCTACACTTTAAACTACTTTTATATATTGTTAAATTTTTTTGTTTTTGTTTTTTACTTGTATCCGTGATTATTACCCGACTGTAGTGTAAAGAGTAAAAAATTATTATGTATGTATGGCTGTTTTCTGGCACGCTATATAAACTGTTATTAGAACATATGATAGCCCGAGCGCAGCGAACCTGTTTCTCTATAAGGCCATGTGACCGTGGTTCGAATCTGGGCGTGTACCAATGAGTTTCTTCTGACTTAAGTACATTAACTATCACTGACTCCGTGCTTCGGAGAGCACGTTAAGCAGTCGGTCTCGGTTACTGTCAATATATGGCGGTCGTTACAATCCGCCAACCCGCATTGGAGCAGCACGGTGGGTTTAAGCTCCAAGCCTTTTCATCTTGAGGGGAGGTCTAAGCCCCTACTGTAGGTATAAAAAGAGCTGATGGTATGGAATTGATTAGAACAACGTGGGTATAAAATATATAGCGCGATTCGAACCCACGACCTTCGATCAAAGGCAACTTCCCACGACCCACAACCCACGACCTTCTACTGTATTCTTAGGAATCACATTGGACGCGAAATTGCAATGGGATCCTCATATCACTAACTTGGCGAGAAGGCTCGGTTCTGCAGCTTACGCTGTAAAAAGGATTCGTTTCCTTTCGGACATAGAAACCGCGAGGTTAGTGTATTTCAGTGGTTTCCATAGTTTAATGACTTATGGCATTCTGCTGTGGGGACACGCTGCTAATGTTAATACAATCTTCGTGTTGCAGAAGCGAGCTGTTCGAGCAATTTATAAACTGGGACCTAAAGTATCACTTAGAGAAAAGTTTAAGGAAATTAATATAATGACATTGCCATCTCAATATATATTTGAAAACATTATGTACGTAAAAAAAATATTACATTATTTAAAAAAAATAGTGATCGGCATAATGTTAATACAAGAAACAAAGATAAACTTGCTAATCATGTCAGCCGCCTCAATAAAATCACGAAATCTTTTAAAGGGCAATGTATACGTTTTTACAATAAGATCCCAGCTGACATTCAAGATCTACCCCTTAATAAGTTTAAAACTACACTAAAACGAAAGCTTTATGCAAAAGCTTATTATAAAGTATCAGACTACTTAGATGATAAAAATCCATGGGTGTAAGCCGCTCACCTATCAGTTTGTTTCAATAATATTATTCTTTAAGCATTTATTGTTAAAATTTTTTAAATAATTTTGTTAAAAAGAGCGTCCCTCAGTTTCTTGCGCATTCTTCTGAGAGGAACCAGCATTTTTGAATGCGCCTTTGTGGTCACCTTCTTTCACAAAGTAATAAAATTCACTCTTATGACGTATTTCAAGATTATGTTACATAACTACGAAATAAAAATATTTTGATTTGATTTGATTTTGAACTTTCAACCACTAGATTCCTTTCCTCGTTATGTTAGTATATTTTCAAGACTGAAAACTCAATGAGGGTCGCTTAAATAGGAAGATAATTCTCAACAAATGTAGAAACGGATAGAAAATATCTCATTAGGGCTCATTAAGCGCGACCTCGCTTTTTCCCGTTGACGCTAGAGAAAATTAAATTTTCCCTATTGTTTTCTTATACCTTTATAAACCGATAACGGCGTGGGTTTGCGTTCCCGTTCACGATGACGAAGTTTATTTAACAAATTAATAATTAACTCCATTAAATTCAAATTCTTTATTGCTATACCTACTAGCTTTGCGCCCGCGGCTCCGCTCACGTGGACTACACAGTTGTACTGCGAGACCCCTTTTTGAGGATCCCTATACTTACTAATTTTGTAAATTATGTTTGAATACTAACTGATGTATCCAAAAGTGCGAAAGAATCATTTATACTAATATTATTATATATATATATATAATAATATATATATAATAAATAATAAAGAATCATTTATACTAATATTATTATATGTATATATATATATATATATATATATATATATAATAATATTAGTATAAATGATTCTTTCGCACTTTTGGATACATCAGTTAGTATTCAAACATAATTTACAAAATTAGTAAGTATAGGGATCCTCAAAAAGGGGTCTCGCAGTACAACTGTGTATTATATATATATATATATATATATATATATATATATATATATACAAGATTTTATTTTTTGTTTGTTATGGATAAACTCAAAAACTACCCAACTGATTTTGAAAATTCTTTCAACTATAGAAAGCTACATTATCAGCGAGTAACATAGGCAATATTTCATATTCAAACTAGCTTTCCGCGCACGGCTCCGCTCGCATGGACTATAATTGTACTTGGACCGCTATAATTTATTGCATATAATATAGTTTGTAAGCTAAAGAGTGACATAGGCTACTTTTTATCCCGGAAAAAAGATCCCGGTACAAATGTGTAGTCCACGCGAGCGGAGTCGCGGACTGAAAGCTAGTGGATGATAAAGCGGCTGTACAAGGCCTTATATTTGATATTTTAGAATTTTTGAGACAAAATGTTGTTTGCGAGACCCCTTTTTACAGCTCACGAGACCGTCTCTACTCTGAATTTGCAGTAGAAGGGATATTAAACTAAACGGAGCTTAGCTATGTTCGTGCGTGGAAGACAATGTCGGGATAATTGTAATTAGTTATGCCTGAATTCAAAATACTTCTCTGTCTGTTTGAAGTCAATACGTAAACGACAATGAAAACATTTATACCTACATGAAGATTTTTTTCACCATTTTTTAATTTTTTTCCAGAAATTAGTATTTAAATTCCACGCTGCCGATCGACGCAATCGTCAGTCACCCGCTCATCCCTATGGAAACACGATAACTTTGTGGTGTCATATCTTATAGTTACTGATACTTTTGAAATTTGGAAGATGTTGGAAATATCATTCGGTATCTTATTCTGTATCTCTGGATGTAGTTTCAGCGTCAAAAAACGTAGATAAAAATAACACCTAACTCTTCGGTTATAATTCACCCAGGCAGAGACGTACACTACATGGTTAGTACGACGTAGCGGGAGTATGTGGTCTGTTTTGTCGTGCACATACAAACATGTAAAATTTAAAAATTAGTCGATAAAGACACTGAGATATTAACAATTTGAACGGTGTTCAACATGAAAAACCAATTATTGATTCAGCTATTTTAATTCATACCTACCAGAGTTAAATTAAGAATAAGTCCAGCCGGCCCAATACCAAGAATCAGGGACCTCACAATTGTATAGTATAAAATTTACCCTTTTTTTGTTGTCATCGTATCGTGTAGCTGTATCTAGACATATAATAATAATACCTGGGACATCCCACACAGCGCCATCTAGTGTTATAAATAATCGAAACTCGGTAGGTGTATGTGTTCTTTACGTTGAGCAACCACAGACAAACATTTCAGTTGAATAGGTCAGTCAGTTGTCTAAACGGTATCCAGAATAGACTAAATAAACAGTTTCTTTTTAAGATTCCGTAGTAAACTAACAAGGAACTCAAGGAAGCCTTATAGTTTCACTAAGTTCGTCTGTCTGTCGGTCTCTCTGCGGTTTAATTCAGAGACTCTTGGTACTAAAAAGCTGTATTTTGGCATGGTTATTATATATTCAACCAATGAGTTCTGTCGGTAATGACGTATGGAGTAGAGACGTGGTTTTACTGTGCACCTGGTACACATTAAACTTGCTCAGCGAGCAATAGAAAGGGCTATCTATGCTTGGTACTGCCTTCCAGCTAAACTGTTGTTTTTCTATATGTGAAAAGTATTCACGACAGCTGTATTATGACTTAGGTTAGCGTTTTTTTATTAAGTCAATAGTTTTTGAGATGTTCGAAAAATTTCTGACGTTCTAAAAAGTTTTTGTCTCCTTTAACTTTTCAACTTTAGGGTGGAAATTTCTAAAAAAATATTACAACTTGAAAAACACATTGATCGAAACTTTTCTGTAATAAGATATATTGAGTAGTTTTTGACATAGACGAAGCGATCAGCAAGCTGAAGTGGCAATGGGCCGGTCACATTTGCCGTAAACCCGATAACCGATGAGGTAGACGAGTTCTCGAGTGGAGGCCACGTACCGGCAAGCGATGCGATAGACGCCCCTCGACCAGTAGGGCTACATGCACAACGCGACGAAATTTTGTATACGCATTATTTCGTGCCGAAACTAGATAGCTCTATATGTCACACATAGATCAGCAAGCTGAAGTGGCAACGGGCTGGTCATATTGCCGTAGAACCGATAACCGACGGACGATAATAGACGAGTTCTCGAGTGGAGGTACCGGGAAGCGAAGCGTTGGACGCCCTCGGCCAGCAGGGCTAACATGCACAACGCGACGAAATTTTGTCAACGCATTACCTCGTGCCGAAACGAGATAATGCATCGAGATTTGCATGTTACCCCAGTAGGTAGACAGATGACCTGAAGCATCAGTGACCATACCAATGGTAGTAGGACGTGAAAGGCGGAGGACCGGTTGTGGTGGCGAGCCTTGGGAGAGGCCTATATCCTGTAGTGTAGAGACACGGGCTGATGAAGATGATAAGTAGGTTTTGAAATATTTGTTTTTAAACTTATTATTTTAATTTTAATCATCCTCATTACGAAACCCTTCAATGTGTGTGGTCTAACTCGCCCTTGACTGATTTTTTCTTGTGTTTACGGTAGAACGTATAGCACTAAAAAAGCGAAGAGTTGAATATGCTCGAAAACTAGGCACGAATTTTGGCCCACAGCCAAACAACGAATGCTCGCGGTTTTCATTAAAGTCAACCGATCTTGTTAACAAGTTCAAACACACATGTGGAACATTTCTTTTGTATTCTATCACATAAAACATACAGTAATTATATAAGGGACTAGTGAACGCCCGTGACTTTGTTCGCGTAGTCTTCATAATATAAATAAAAAAAAATTAAGTTAACCTAGAAACACTTCATAAGTATTTCTTGAATAAAAAGTTATCTTTAGTATTGCCATGCAGCGAGGTAATCCCGCCAGCCTTTTGGGCGCTTTGCTGCACGGCACTGATTTAGTTGACATTTTTTATTTGTAGGTATTTTTAGTTTTTAATTTGGTATAAAAGCTTTATTTTTTATTAGGTATTAATTTTGATTTATTAACTTAAATTGTAATTAATTGATGAGAACTTTAATATTCTCCGAAAATTTCTCCACCTACAACTGATACTCCCAACAAAATCGGTTCAGCCATTTCGGAGATTAGCCCAGAAACAAACGAACACACAAAAAATTCAAAAAACGCGTGTTTGGGTTTTGGCAATGTACAAATAACCATATATATGACTTTAAGAAAAATCTTCCTATTATTTTGAAATCGCAGACAGACATTTCTATTTGTTTATATGTATAGACGTTAACTGCTATTAGATAACTTATTATTTACGATTATTTATTGGTTAAAATTAAACAGCAGAGTGCGGGTCCACAGAAAATGAATTATACAAGGTGAGATTTTAGTAACCGGCCAAAATTTTTTTAGATGATAGGTGTCACCAATAGACCTCATTGCGTAAATAAAAAATATGGGTTACAATTTCATAATAAATTATTTTATCTACAGTGTTATTTTATAACGTTTGGTTGCCTTCTTAACGCTATTGTAAACGTACGCGCTCGAGGTCTTGAAACGGAATGGAGCGGTGGGCATGAATGGTGACTAGAGTTATTGGTTTTTTCGGGAAAGGTTTGTGTAGTCATATCTTAATATTTTTTATAGAACGATACTAAAAGGAATCTAAGATGGTTATCGGTTTTCTACCAAAGATCATTATATTAAAATTTGGCTGGTCATTAAAACCTCACCTGTATGTTAAATTTAAAAAATCTAAGTTAAAATTTATAAAGTTTTCGTTCAAAAAACAAAGCATTTCTATATTTTTGGGTTTTAACCTATTTCTCAGTCTCTCTGATAGAACTGTAGCAGGAGTCAATGTTAAATGATTCAGAGCAAAGTTCTTTATACGAAGGAAGTGTTGCTTCTATTAAAAGTGCTTGAAGGGGGCCATCATTATTTCAAAGTTTTACGCCAGTATCGAACCTCGGAGGAATAAAGCAATGGATGATACGCTTTCATCAGACGTGTGAAAATCATATTTTATACAACTCTATCTCATAAAATGGGCCGTAAGAAAAAAAGGGATAGCTACACAACTCAGTAGCCGTCTTGAGCGCTCAAATTGAAGGACTTGAAAATATTAATCAAAGTAACAACACATTTGGGTAGGGTGCATGTTAGGCTTTATTTATTTGTACTAAAGACATAGCGTCTCTGTGGTCGTTATATTTTAATCCAAGTCTATGGATTAAAGTCATTTGACGACCGCTTAGCCTAGTGGGTAGCGACCCTGCCTACGAAGCTGGAGGTCCCGGGTTCGAATCCCAGGTCGGGTCAGTATTTATATGATGAATATTGATACTGGTACCGGGTCTTGGTTGTTATATGTGCGTGGTGTCTTCGCAAAAATATTTATATATGTATATATTATAAAGAACATTTAAGTATGTATATCAGTTGTCTAGTAACCCATAACACAAGCATAATACTTGCTTAATTTGGGACCAGATGACGCTGTGTGGGAAGTCCCATGTATTATTATATTTTTATATATATATTATATTATTATTATATTTGAGTATCTTTCGAATACAGACGTAATTAAAACTCTAGACTCCCTGTCATCCGTGTCACTAAACAACCAATGAAACACTGCAATGGCGGTTAAAACTCTCGACTTCTTGTCAGCTTGTCACTAAACAATCACCGAAGCACAGCAATGGCTGCCGTGTGTATGTGTGAGTGGAAGTTCACAGCGTGCAGGCGGTCGATAGACTTACATGGTATGAGTGTGTTACTTAGCGTAACGTTACGTAACTTACTAGAAACACCCGGACTTAGTTTCGCGAATTAACTACCGATACGACCGTAGTATGTCAGCTTGCTATTAAGCATGCGTCAAATTGAACTCACTCATAGCATAGTATGTTTGCCGACCGCCGCCAGTAAGCTACGAAATTCCACTCTCACTTAATACTTACCCGGCCGCCATTGCAGTGCTTCATTACTAGTGGGAGCGCATCGTCCTAGGTTTATACGTGCGAAAGTCTAATCTTGCATGTGTTGTTTAGATCTCGTACAATAACATCTCCCTTAATCACCTAACAGTTAAAAAAGGAAATTTTATTTTGGAACAGAGATCGCTTTATTTACCGATCGTAGCCATCCTAAGCAAGCGCTGATTCAATTACGTCCGCACTTGTTTATTCAATGAAAAACCGATAACGCGTATGCTTACGTTTATTGTTGTGATTACTATGTCGAGGTTGTTAAAGGTCGAATATATAGTAACATAATAAAGTAGAGAGTGCAATGTTAGTTTTAAGAGTAAGCAAAATGACGAACTTTGAAATAGCATTAGTGCTCCAGTTGATCTAGAATTATGAAATTGGACATGAAACAAACAAGTAAAAAGAAAAATCTTAAAATTTTTAATTTATAGTAATAGTAGTATAAATATTAAATAATTTTTTTTTTTTTGGGATATTTAAATTGATTTCCATGTTCATGTCATTTGGTAATCTACCTAGGTATTCGTATAGAAAACTCTTTTATTCCTCGAAGGCCCGTACCAACTTGAGAAGGCACAGTTCTTTGTTTTTTTAGTATTCACGACCAGTTGATATTTTCGAAAATTAAATTCTTGATCTTGTTTGTGTATTCAACCTACTATGAGTAGATATCTGTATTTAAATATATATGTGCATCTTTCAGTGCATGCAGTGTTTTTCCATAAGTAATGGGGCACTGATACATGTGAAATTTGAACTGTATTCTTGTACTGTAATGGTGTACCTATTGTTGAAAAGCCAAATAAATAAATAATACGTTATATAACAGTAATAATAATAATACCTAGTACATCCCACACAGCGCCATCTAGTTCCAAACTAAGCAAAACTTGTATTATTGGTACCAGTCAACTGATATACGTATACTTAAATATCCTTTTTTTTCAACAATATATACATATATAGATATTTCCCACCACCACCCACCAGATAGACCCACGGAACAAATAGATATGTTCATGCACACTAATATTTGTCCCGGGCGGGAATCGAACCTGCGACCATTGGCTCCGTAGTTAGGGTGTCTAACACCTCGGCCAATCGGTCAGTCAACAGTACGGTACCCACGGAACCCTCAGGGTACTAAACGGACTTACACTTGACCGGGTTTCGTCATATTTTTTTCTATTGTACGGAACAAACGTACCTACACATTCTGGAAATAGCCAACAAAGAAATATCTAAACTTAGATTTCCTAGACGTATACCAACTATTAAAATTCCTTCGTGAAATATTTGCGCAAATACAGTCATTTTAAGACATACTTAAAAATATATTTTAACATTTTTCATATATTTTCAAGTCCATATACTATCACATGTTTCGATATAATATAATACTAGCGACCGCCCGCAGCTTCGCTTGCGTAGACTACACATTCCTGTTTTAGATAGTATTAACATTCGAAATGGTTTATACGTACTTTTTGCTGAAACTAATATTGGATACACCCATTCGAACTTTCAATCTTCATTCTCCCCACTCCTTTAGGAAAACCGATACTCCCATACTTTTCATCTCCCGTTTCCCACCCTTAAAATGTGTACCTCCTTTTCTTACCCGTGAAATTTCATTAAAATCGGTTTCGCCGTTTTGGAAATTAGCTCGAATAAACAGATGGACCAACATACAGACATACAAAAAGTAGTGTATGTCACTTTTGACCATTTCCTTTCCACATCTGTGAAGTTTCATCAAAATCAATTTAGCCATTTTGGAGATTTGCTCAAATAGACAGACAGACAGATAGTATTATTTTATACATATAGCCTATAGCCTTCCTCAATAAATAGACTATCCAACACAAAAATATTTTTTTAATTCGAACCAGTAGTTTCTGAGATTTGCGCGTTCAAACAAACAAACAAACAAACAAACAAACAAACAAACTCTTCAGCTTTATAATATTAGTATAGATAACATGAAAGATGTAACATGTAATTAAAAATACTACAATAAATACACAATGCTGTCTTTATATGTTTGGAAGCGTGGATATGTTCATAAAGATACCGCATTAAAATGCAAGCAAAAAACATACGCCGTAACCCAAATATACACCAGTAGATGTTTTGAAATTTTCGTCGTGAAATAGAATTTTATGTGACTTAAACGTTAAATTCGTACTGAAGAAGAAAATAAAGATTCTGAAATTACTTTTAATGCGCAAATTAACTAATTAATGTTAATTAAAAACAATGATAATTACGTATGGTGTGTCTAATTACTAAATCTGTCGTTTTGTTCACGTTTCCTATCGTTTCAGATTGTTATCTAAGTTTGAAATAAAGACCCCACTCAAAGACGTTTGGGTTTTATTAGTGGCGACGTAACCCTAAAAAGCGTCTGGACAGTGAGGAAGCGTTAAACGGGGCCACAGCTATTATGTGTCCCGATTACGTCACTGGATGAGGCATCCCGTATTATTAGATTGGTAGAATTTTGATGTTAGAAATATTCGAGACGTTATTAAATTCTCAAGAATTCTTATATTGTGATGATAACTCGGAAACTATCTGTATTCTTTGTGAGTGTGATTGTTTTAGGGTTACGTACCCAAAGTGTAATAACGGAAGCTTTAATAATAATAATATCTGGGACATCCCACACAACGCCATCTAGTCCGAAAGTAAGCAAGTATTATGCTTGTGTTATGGGGTACCAGACAACTGATATACATACTTAAATATTCTTTTTTTTATAATATATACATATATAGATATTTTTACACCCAGACACTGAACAAATAGACATGTTTATGCACACAAATATTTGTCCCGGGCGGGAATCGAACCCGCGACCCTCGGCCCCGCGGTTAGGGTCTCTAACCACTCGGCCAACCGGTCAGTCAATCACCTATCACTGAAGCTTCGCTGTCCGTAGACCCGTCTGTCACAGGGTTGTATCGTCTAAACCGTAATAGGAGACTTGAATTTTCAGAGAGTATGTATTTCTATGGCCGCCATAACAACAAATAATAAAAGTTACAAAAAACTTGTTTTTTTTTTCGAAGTTTTCGGTGACTGGTGGTTGTGAGATCTTCGCTTACACTTGATATTTTTATATAAGTTTAAAAATACGGGTGAGTTTCGTACGTACGCCACGTCCCTGCGCTTTTCCATGTTTTTTGAATGCAGTTTTAATTATTTTTAAAAATAAAGGAAATTTTTCTTTCAGTTAAGGTTATCACTAATATTTAGGATAATTTCCCTCCAACTCCTGTCTTTCATTTGCACCCTATATACATATATAATACAATAGCTGGGATATCTCACCGAGCTTTGAACTAGTTCAATACAGGAGTAATGCTGGGCGTTTATTTTACTTCGAGAACCAAAGTTGTCACATTTGAGCCATTGATGACCGGTTGGCCGAGTGGTTAGACACCCTAACTGCGGAGCCAAGGTTGCGGGTTTGATTCCCGCCCGGGACATCTATTTGTGTGCGTAAACATGTTTATTTGTTCCGTGTCCGGGTGAAAAAAAAAAATATCTAAATATGTAAATATTATAAAGATTATTTAAGTATTTATATCAGTTGTCTGGTACCCATAGTACATGCTTTACTTAGTTTGGAACTAGATGGCGCTGTGTGGGATGTCCGAGGTATTATTATTATAGGATAAGGAAGGGAGGCGAAAGGGAGGCGCGTAACACCCGTGCGGTTGGTTACTTAAGTGCTGTGTCTAGGTCTTTATATATTACTTATCACAATTTGTTACGTAGTATTGAATGAAAGGCAGACAATGACAAAAGTCGGCTTTGAGTGGTTGATATTAGCAAACGTGCTCTTTCTAGTCTGCCACATTCAAAGTTCGGTGAGCCATTTAGTCCCAAACTAGCCAGAGCTCGTATTATGGGTACTAAATAACTGATATACCTGCATACTGAAATAAGTTTTTCATAATACTTAAAGACATTTAACACCAAGACGCGGAACAAATGACTTGTTCATGCACACAAATATTTTTCCCGGGCGGGAATCGAACCCGCAACCACCAACCACTCGACCAATTGGTCATAAAGTGTGGATGTGGAGAATGTATTATTTACTATAATAATATAGTAGATATTATTGTTGATTCAGCGCTTTTACACGATGTGTCACATGTCACACTAAATAAAGCGCTTTAACCGCTAACAAATGCCTATAGGCCTATAGCTACGTTACGTAATAGCTGCTACGGTATTTTCGGGGAACGTAGAATACAAAGGTTTGCTCGCGACAGATCAATGAAGCGTGTACTGGCGCCATCTGTGGGCGGGCGACGACCCGACGAGTACAGCCACCTTTTGCCTAATTTTGAAATGGAAAATTTAAAAAAAGACGCAAGTTACTCAGGTTAGGATACTAAATTAACCACAAAATATTAAATAACAGCTGCAAGATATGTTCTAGTAAGTACTTAATTTATACTACTATGAAACTATTTTATTTCATATTTTAAATTGCACTTACGCTACTAATATGCATTTTATTCATATAGACATTCGGATGAGGCCGTTTTCCTAATGCATCGTGTCGCTCCTAATGACATGGCGGACTTATAAAGCCCTCCTATCATCAAATACGTCTGTCTTTCAGGTACATATTCAAAAGATTTAGGAAGTAACGTTATACAGGATGACGTTTTAATGACCAGCCAAATTTTATATAATGACCTTTGATAAAAATCTGTTGGCCGTCTTGTTCCTTTTTAGTATAGTTCAATAGGAAAATATTCAGTTAAGACTACGTAAACCTTTCCCAAAACTACCAATATTATTAGTCACCATTCACGAGGGCGCCAGTGCACGTGCATGCGCTTCGTCCACATGCCCCATGCCCCGCCCTTTCGTATGTAAGTAGAAGGTAGCCAAATTTTGTTAAAAAAATATTTAGGATATAATTATTGATTATGAATATTTGACCTATATTTTTATTTTCGTAATGAAGTCTATTGGTGATACCTAACATCTAGAAAAATTTTGGCTGGTGACTAAAATCTCAGCCTGTATAAACAATTCCGTTAGCAGCAAAAAATATAAAATATTTTAATGCGATTGTTTCATAGGCCTCTGCTTCATACTACACGAATTAAAGAGACAGGACAATGCGTTTTACTTAATTTTTTTCTGATATTCGTGTTTTATCAAAATTTCGCCAAAAAATAGCTCAACTTCAATACCTACCACTGATTACATTATAGCTGCGAGTATAAATTTCCGTTGGTATAACAATTGGGCAACCTTAGCAGGTCGATCGAAACATGCGCCACACTCGAGCGTGAAATTTTTACTGAGCAATAAGCGTTCTCGCGGAACACGTTTTCGTTACGGTCGAATTTCAGTTTGTGTACGCCACAATTAACGCCCGTGCACGACATGTAATTCGATTCCGTGTCAAAAAATTTTGACGCTGATTTTAACCCTACAGAGTTTTCATTCTATCGACACGAGAATATATGACCAGAGAATAATCGATTGAATATACTATTTCCATTTTTTTAATTTCTCGATGACAGCTCCTGTAGAATGTAACTGCGCATATTACGCAAAAATTAAACTTTAAATGCTAACTGCCCAAATTTGAACTGCCTAATTTTGTTCCTTTATCCCATATAATATTCATCCAAGAAAAATTGAGTCCATAAATGTAGTATTATTTTTTTTTAAAGTACGATAAATACCCAACGTTTTAATAAAGTTACATTCTATGGCAATATGAATAGTGATGTTATGATAGAAACATCTGTATTGTATCGATAATGTATATAAATTTGTGACGTCATTCACAGTTTTAACTGAAGGTTCAGACTACATATTTTAAACTTAAAAATATTATTAATCTCATCATTTTTAATATACCCAATATCACCGGTTAGGTTAGGTTCTCTAAATCTTGAACGCTTGTCTCGATTGTGAATAGGTAGATTCAATAAAATGTTTAAGCCCGCCTCATCTACTATTATTCCTCCCCCCTCCATCAACGTAGACGTTGTTTTTATGATCACTCACCTCTACATTATGATTATATATACCTATAATGGGCTATTTAATAGCTCTCATTTGATACCCATATTGTTGTAATAACAAAAATAAAATTTTGTTCAGCCTCTCTTTTTTGATTCGTAGACGGTATAATTGTCGGAAAATATCGTGATAGCCGAGTGGTAGCGAGCCCGCTTTTTGTCTAGAAGGTCGTGGTTCGAATCACAGAAACCGGCATGTTTTATTAATGAGGAGAGCACGTTATGCCGTCGGTCCCGGTTGCCGTCACCAGATGGCAGTCGTTACAATGCACCGAACCGCACTGGAGCAGCGTAGTAGATTAAACTCCGAGCACCTTCATATCGAGTGGAGGCCTAAGCCCCTCCAGTAGGGCACAATGGGCTGACACGGATGATTGAAAATATTGAAATATGATATATCCTATCTTACTCTGATAATTGAAACTAATCTAATTACACTTCATATGTTCAAATATGGTTCAAATCAAGCCGTTTAGGCTTCAGAACGTGCCAAAGAAATATCTAGAATATATACATGGGTACACACTCTCGAAAAACATTACCCTTTGAAGTGGGGTAAAACACTACTGACTATCAAAAACGTTGATTCCAGGAGTTTTCGTTCAAATTAGGCAATATGACGGACAATCTATAACAGGAAGTAGGGTTAATAGACTAGAGATGTGTAAAACTCGGAATCATATCGCAGAAGCGAAGATCTAGAATCGGTTCACGGGTCAATAGTGAGTGTATTTTATGTGTATGTGAATAGTTTATTTTCATTACGACGCATATGCGAAACGTAATCATTTTTAATATTCTAAAACAAGCGGTTTTACGATATTAAGAAAACATTAAAAAATGTTAAAGGACTTTTGAAGTGAAAACTTATTTAGCATCGTTGTGATTTGAAAGTCGATGAAACGAAAAAGCGACAGTAAATAGAGACAGACACATAAATTCATAAGATTTAACGTGGGAGAAAATGAGATAGGAAGCACTATACAGTGTTTCTTATGTTCGTGGTTCTCTTAGTGCTCTGCTTCGCACTCCCTCCACTCGTTTACTACGGAATAGTGGGAGTATGCTTGGGCCTCAGCGTTGTGCGTGTATTAATACGTGTTTGTGCGCGCATGTGTAGTACAAAGCTTGAGAAAAGGCATCACAACAACCGTGGTGTTTTGTATACATCTGAGCTCTGAGCTCTGCTCTGCTCTGAGCTCTGAATTTGAATAAATGTAATATATACGAATAAAATGTAAAATAATTATCTAACTTTGGATCACTATGATCATTACTAAAACCTACAATTATCCTCTTCCCGAAATTTTACATTCGTCTCATTATCTTGAATCCAAAATTTTTGAAGGTTTCACTTCTACCACGTGTGAATTGCTCACATGTTTTTTAAGTCTGTCATAAATACTTTATATTTTAGTCGTGAATAAATCATTTATATTTTAAATAGAAACACTCAGTAATGACGACTTTACCTACGTAAGATTTTTTTTAAATATTTTAATTTTGGATGTACCTCTGTAAAAAATTTACCAATTATATAAATAAAATAGGTTAACGTAAACAAAACGACATACGAGTAATTCTCAAGGAATGCGACGAAATATAAAAAATAAAGACTATTTTAATTAAAAAATACTATTTATTTATAATAAAAGATAAGAGTCTGTGACATCTGATTTTTCACCCACGATGGGATGGAGGTGGTATATTATGCGTTTGGGGTAGGATGTATGTTTTTATTTGAGCACATGTGTTGCCATTCTCCTCAGAAATTACTTAACCGATTTTGATGAATTTTTTTGTATTTGTTTTCAATTCGCCATTAAAACAGTTACGAGTGTGACATGTTTTTATTTTTATTAAAAAATTCATTAAATGAACTCAATGAAAACATTTTTATAAAGTATATAAGGCAAATAACCATTTTAGGTAAAAAATTTGAGCTAATATTGTTTTTTTTTTTACTGGCAATATTCTAGTTTGACAATGTCGTGTCGCAACGGTGGACCTTGTATGTTTGGACTTTTTTTCTATACCTACAGTTGAAATCTAGTTTGTAAATGAAAAAAACTATCTATAGTTATTAGTCAAATGTGGGGGCACGGCCGTGCCCCCACCAAGTCGAGCAAAAAAGCGTCACGGCCGTTTCTCGAAGCAATTCAGACCATTTTCGACCCCCTGTAACTTCGTTGTGGATAAAACTAGAAGACTGAAATTTTCAGTAACCATGCAGGCATATTATATAAGCATATTACACGTTTTAATTCAATTTGAACCAGTATTTTTAAGAAATTATAACGGGTCAAATTTCTTAATTTTGTCACTCACTGACTCAACGATCATCAAAATTCTAAGGCACTTCTAGCAGACCTAGAAGCTTCAAATTTGGAATATAAGTAGTGTTTGGTGTATGAATCAAGGAAAAACTAAAAAATCTAGAAAAGACCGCAAAGAAAGTTTAGCCCATACAGCCAAGTCTTCAGTTAAATTTTTCCATATTGGCTTTATTCGTAACGATGTTTTATTACGGCAGTTATTATTATATTAAACTGTAGCTGAAGCTCAAGAAGTAGTACCGGAAAAGAGAAAACGGAAGGCTACCTACAAAAATAAGAAAAGTTCATAAGTCAGGGAGAGGGCTTTAAGAAAATTCGTTGCTGGTAGATATACATATATACAATAAGTAGAAGGTACCGAAAAGGAAAAAAGTAGAACTGTCTACAAAATACAAAAAGAAATGAGATCCCATCAAAAACAATACTTGTCAAAAAAACCAAGTCTCGCAACTCAGTTGTTCTGCGGTAAAAAGTTGTGAGATCCATGTAATACCAAGTCAATTTTTGATGGGATATCTTTATTTCGTAGTTATGCAACATAATCTTGAAATACGTCACAAGAATGAATTTATCATTTTATGGAAAAACGTCACCACAAAGGCACATTAAAAAAAAATACTGGTCCCTCTAAGAAGAATGCGCAAGACACCGAGGGACGCTCTTTTTAACAAAATTATAAACATTTTTTTTTACAATAATTGATAAGATTTTTATAGTACAGAAAACTATATTAATGAATCGTTATCTATGCTTTTTAATCCAGTGAAGCCTACGATGTAACGGTCTGATTCTTTCTGCTACATATTTCTTATATAGTTTTCTAATATATAAATATGATTTCATTTCGGGCGTAGAGAAAAGAAATTATGCCAATACGTTGAGTGGGCATTTGACTCACGAAATCACGAAAAACCCATGCCTAGTTAAGAGCTTTCGGGTGGGGATTTCCCTCTACGTCCCCATGCCCGTTCCTTCTCTAACACCCCTCCTATTATTCCCCCTCACCCATCCCCATTCTCGCGGCACTAAGCCACTAGCACGGTCGCGAGCGTAAGAGTTATCGATTTTACGCGAGCGTATATAGCCCGTTTTACGATGAAAATTCTATGAAAACTGTTTTTGTTGTTAATATCGATTTTGTTCCTGCGCCGTGTTATCACATTTGTAACACTTTTGTATGTTATAGCTTAATATATACGTGGCTCGTGGATATTAACATGATTCCTTCTCTGTATGCGTTTTATGTAGAGAGGACATGATAGTAAATAGGTATGTGTTGCTAAAATGCTAAATTTTGAAAATTTCTTGAAATTCAATTAGAAATTCTAACTTTGTTCATATTTTAAATACGTGTACATGGACCTTAAAATTTACGGATGCTTCGTAAACTTGACAACGTCTACAATTTGAATTTAAAAAAAAAACGGCGAAAGCGTATCAGACCATGCACAATAAAGGGTTCCGTAATTGATGTTCATGGTTAAAATTAAAAAAAAAATTGAGTTTATAAAAAAAACACAAAAACTATTCAACGTGCCTATCAAATCGATTTTCATTGAAAGTGTTTTTTTAAGTTCTACTTAGGCACTAACTTAGTTTTTTTCTAAATTGCCCACTTCACAGTTGAAAAGTTAAATGGAAGGGGGGGGGGGGGGGTGAGTTAAGGAGCGTATATCTCAACAAATATTGACTTGAACAGAAAAAAATATTTTGAATGAATTGAATTTGAATTTGAATTGAATCCTCTTATATCATTTTTAAAGTTTTACATTTACGTACCACACACGCTAATGTGCGCCGAATTTTTTATTCCGTTCCTCAGTTACATACATACACGTATATCAAAATATATCACCTAACCCAAAAAAAAAAAAATTTATTTGGCGACGCCATTGTGTAGGTTCATAGATTACATCTACCTTCCCAATTTTGTCTATAGCTGGTGTTTGGCTGAACGTAGTCCAAACTTATAGAGAAAAAATTAAACTTTAAACGTGTTTTTCTCGGTAACCGTGAGTTTGCGCCATCTGCTCATTTGAAACTTTTGTATCCTCTGTGTTTGGATTAAGTTCAGCCGAACACTCGGTATAGTGCCAAATAATAGTCCCTGAGTAAAATGGCTGTATAGCTGATTTCCCATGTAGCAGCGTGGTGGGTTAAGCTTCAAACTCCCTCGCCCTGGGGAGAGGCCGAAGCCCCTGCAGTCGGGCATAATGGGCTGGTGGAATGAAAAACCGCTGTGACAAGAAACAAAGTACAATATTAGATTTATTATATCTACAAAAATAGTACTTTATTTTTGCACGTATCCTAACTAACTTTTAATAAATAATTTAAATTAAAAATAAGCATTTTCTTTCACGGGCGTTGAGAAAAGGCAGTCGTTTTCTCTTGCTACCGGGGAGTTTGGACGACATTTTTGATTCATTTACTAGGTTGCCTCGAATGAGGTGTGCAAACTATGCTGCAACGCCCCTTCGATGTCTTTTAGTTCGGTACTAATCTTGAAGAATGTCTGCGTAAAATCTCAGCCAAATGCACTCAGAACACACACACACCCTCTCTCACACAGACATGCACAGACATTCAATACACAGAAAGGATTACATGCTAACTATTTAACCATTTTAACCTTTTACAGTATATCAGCATGTTGGTTTCTTATATTGTTAGATTTATTCAATGAATTGTAAACTTGTTTATATATAAGAGAAAGAGCTCTGTTGCCTGAGATACAGGTTTTTTAATCTAGTTCAGGCACAGATGCAGATTATTGTATTTAATAAATGTATTCATTAAGTATTGCGTTAGTTTATCATGAAAGCTTTTATAATTTGTTGGAAATAAAGTTTATTATTACAATTATTATAACTTGCAGCTCGGATCAAAGTGAGCAGACACAAAACTTAGAATCATGGATTCGAATGTCATGGACTGAAGACTATTAATTGGAATTAACATGTATACCAAAAATTTAAAAGAAGTTTGTTTTGTTCTTAATATTACTTAATATAATAACATTTGTTAAACCTATTGTAAATAATAGTAATAATACCAAGGCCGTCCCACACAGCGCCATCTAGTCCCAAACTAAGCAAAGCTTGTATTATGGGTACCAGACAGCTGACACATATATACGTACTTAAATATTTTTTATAATATATACATATATAGATATTTCACACCCAGACACGAAACAAATACACATGTTCATGCACATAAATATTTGTCCCGGGCGGAATTCGAACCCGCGACCCTTGGCTGCGCAGTTAGGGTCTCTAACAACTCGGCCAATATGTCAAATATTTGTATTAATTACCGAAGCTTAAAGGTATATCCAACAGAAAACGTCTAACTTCAATAATGTATGGTCAAAGCGCGCGTGTAGAGCACGATTTTAATTGTCGTGTCGTGAGGCAAAGAAAAAATTGTGAATGTACCACACAACTGACCGCCTTTATAAGATTGACCGAGTGTCGTTTGAAATATTTCCATGACACATGAATGAGTACCACGACTTGCCCGTGATACTTACTAACAGGGTTGTACTCCAGTTGGTCCACGGGGAATTTTTTACCTGTAGTCCTACTATGTACAACTGGATACTTTTTACTTGCCCGTGGTATTGTTACCAAGTCTTGAGTTAGTTGAAAATTGTAACCTGGTAGGTTACGTTAAACGTCATAATCATGTTACAGTTTTCCACTAACTCCAAGACTTGATAGTACCACGGGTAAGTAAAGAATGTTCAGTTGTGCGACGAGTTGTACGTGTACGTAGTAGGACCACAGGCAAAAAATCCCCCGTCCACCAACTGGTATAGTCTATACGTTATATTAGACCTCGGTACACCAAAAGGCAAAGCAGGAACGAAATGGACAAATTAAAATATATTTATTTAGAGGAAACAAAAACTTATCACATTCGCTGCACACGAAACAAAAACTTATGACATTCTTATTACTCGACGTATCCTTCGAATCATCATCTGTGTTTTTAATAAAACGTTCTATTTTGTGATTTACTTTCTCTGTGAAGCGTCGATATAAACTGATAAATTTTCGCTTAAACTGTACGCTGCACGTGCAAGCAGTCGGTTTCTTTGGTTACGGCCGGCACGTGCAACGGTTTTCTTTGTGATTTTTTTGTCTGAGTGCTTTGGCGGCGTCTCAAAGGATGTGGGTTAAAATAATGGATATACTTTACTACAACGTAACCCTGGTAGTCCCACGGACAAGCCATAGTACACTTCGTGCAGTTTAAGCTATCGAGAAACGGATACATATATCCGTCTTGTTTCCTTTACATGACTACACAAACCTTTCCCGAAAAAACAAATAACTCTAGTCACCATTCATGCCCGCCGCCCCATTCCGTTTCAAGGCCTCGGGCGCGTACGTTTACTATAGCGTTAAGAAGACAACCAAACGTTATAAAATAACACTGTAGATAAAATAATTTATTATAATTTATTATGAAAATGTAACCCGCATTTCTTATTTACGCAAAGAGGTCTATTTGGTGATACCTAACATCTAGAAAAATTTTGGCCGGTTACTAAAATCTCACCTTGTATAAATTATTGCTATGGAAACATGCAGTGCTTCATTGGTTGTTCAGTGACAGGGAGTATTTATTTTATTATGTCTGTGCTCATCAGCTCAATAGAGTCATTAATTTCAATTCATAGTATCGAAGTGACGTTACGCAATTTAGCGGGGTTGGCGGGGATTTCTCGGGGGTGAAGAGCGGCGCGCGGGGACCTTGCGCACTGAAACTCGGACTAAAACTTACATCTTACACGAACTAGGTAGCTAGAAAATGAGTGGTTAGACGGTAAACGCAACAGAGGGCTCCTAGTCAATTTGTACCTTTATGAGTATTGGTCTTCAAACCGCTGTCCTCGTAGGTATGATGTTGCGGCCCTAGACAAAACTTCTAACCGTAGACTATTATAATAAAAATAGGTAACTACTCGTTTAAGTATAAAGCTTTCTTTGGGGGAGAAAAGCAGCAAAGAATATATCGAATTCTGAAAAATGGTCCCAGATGATTTGAAAGCTATAAAAGACTGTGCTTTCTAATTCGAGCTTTTTTGGTTCAACATATAACTGCGAACCTTCATATTAAACAATTAAAAACGAAAAAAATAAAATCGAAACCGTCTCTCTGACTACCATCTGGAAAATATATCATAAATCGCTTGTTTAAAAAAAGAGGCGAATATTAGTGAATTGGTGAAAAACCGGCAACATCAAAAATCACATCACCAATAAAGCACATCAGCGTCATAATTATTATTTGTTGCCAAAACCAATATCGTTATATAACTTTGATTGAATATATCTTTTTGCTTGTATCCCTCTGAAAAATTAAATATTTTTCATTTGACCCTTATAAGTAAAAGGTTGAAGAACACTGATGTGGGTTTTTTAAAAAAAATGGCTAACCTGGATAAATGGATAAAAGCGGGGTACATAATAAAAGAAAAACTTGTAGTAATCAAGGAACTCTAAAAATCAAGCGCGTGCGTTGTAAGAAAATCACGACAACATTTCTTTTTTTCTAGCCACTTATTTCCACGGTAATGACGACTCACTTACGAGAAAAGCCATTTTTGTGGTTTGCAACATAGTTGTAAAATTTCATGATGATAAGGTTTTAACATTACAACTCGTGCTGCTTGTATGTATGAAATTATTTTGTTTTATGGATGCGATTAAATTGTCTATTATACCTAATTCCAATACTTGACAAAGACGATGTCTATTTTTAAAAAGCTTTCTAATATTATTATAAATATTTTTTTTTATACAAGGTGAGATTTTAATAACCGGCCAAAATTTTTCTAGATGTTAGGTATCACCAATAGACCTCATTGCGTAAATAAAAAATATGGGTTACATTTTCATAATAAATTATTTTATCTACAGTGTTATTTTATAACGTTTGGTTACCTTCTTAACGCTATAGTAAACGTACGCGCCCGAGGTCTTGAAACGGAATGGGGCGGCGGGCATGAATGGTGACTAGAGCTATTGGTTTATTCCGGAAAGGTTTGTGTAGTCATATCTCAATATTTTTCTATAGAACGATACTAAAAGGAAACAAGACGGCTATCGGTTTTCTACCAAAGATCATTATATTAAAATTTGGCTGATCATTAAAACCTCATCCTGCATATTATAGACATGTATACACTGTAAAAACGTCAAAATTCGAATCTGTTATGAAAAAAAAATCGGTCACACTACCCTAATTTTTTTGCCTGAAACCGTTTTTCGTGATCCCAGGTATAATTCAAGAGGAACACTTGACAATTTTTTTTCTGCTGGAGTATATTTCGAGGCCCTTCTTCGACCCCTCTCCGTCGCTTGATGACGTAAATGTAACAGGTATAGGAAACTATCTATTTTCAAAATATGTACCGGGCGGCGGTACCGAGCGACCTTGATTCACGACATATATTAACGTTTAAGGCGACAACAAAAGCGTTTCATCGCTAATTCTGGCAGGACCTTAGTATGGATGTCTTTTTAAAAACAAAACGTTTTAATGTTGAAAAATCTCGCTTTATACCCTTATCCAGTCCTAGGTTATTAGATTAAAATGTTCATTCATTTTATAAAAAAAACCTACATATTTATTTGACTAATTATGTAATAAATATGTCCCACAACCTTTATTTAATTTAGACGACCGCTTAGCGTAGTGGGTAGCGACCCTGCCTACGAAGTTGGAGGACCCGGGTTCGAATCCCAGGTCGGGTAGTATTTATATGATGAATATTGATACTGATACCGGGTCTTGGTTGTTATATGTATCAAATCAAATCAAATCAAATCAAAATATCTTTATTTCGTAGTTATGTAACATAATCTTGAAATACGTCTTAAGAGTGAATTTTATTACTTTGTGGAAAAACGTCACCACAAAGGCGCATTCAAAAATGCTGGTTCCTCTCAGAAGAATGAATAGGCAAGAAACTGAGGGACGCTCTTTTTAACAAAATTATTTAAAAAAAAATTTAACAATAAGTGCTTAAAGAATAATATTATTGAAACAAACTGATAGGTGAGCGGCTTACACCCATGGATTTTTATCATCTAAGTAGTCTGATACTTTATAATAAGCTTTTGCATAAAGCTTTCGTTTTATTGTAGTTTTAAACTTATTAAGGGGTAGATCTTGAATGTCAGCTGGTATCTTATTGTAAAAGCGTATACATTGCCCTTTAAAAGATTTCGTGATTTTATTGAGGCGGCTGACATGATTAGCAAGTTTATCTTTGTTTCTTGTATTAACATTATGCCGAACACTATTTTTTTTAAATAATGTAATATTTTTTTTACGTACATAATGTTTTCAAATATGTATTGAGATGGATATGTCATTATATTAATTTCCTTAAACTTTTCTCTATGTGATACTTTAGATCCCAGTTTATAAATTGCTCGAACAGCTCGCTTCTGCAACACGAAGATTGTATTGTTGTCTTCGCTTGGTACCCAAAACACAAGCTAATACTTAGTTTGGGGCCTAGACGTTGTTGTCATGTATACGTTATTATTATATTATTATTAATTAGTTTTAACGTAATTTTTGTTCTTTTAGGTGCTAGGTCACACGAAAAAGTATTTATGAATTTAATTTTAAAAATATTCCAAAAACATTTATGATATAATTACGAATTAAGTATTTTTTTAAATTTTATCTTTACTTGTTCTGTGAGACCCTTCTCGTTAAAATTTCATGATGCAACGTTACTACGTGTACAAAGGTTTCTCCTTTTGAGGTACAGAACCATAAAAACGAATTACGTATTATTTTTAATGTTAATAGTACCAGAGAACTATTGCAGTACTACCGGTTCTTTTTTTTCTGAGGTATAGATCCCTAAATACGAATTGTGAAATATTTTTAACCTAAACAATTTCCAATATGATGACCGGTTGACCGAGTGGTTAGAATCCCCAAGAGGGCCGCGGGTTCGATTCCCTCTGGGGACAAATATTTGTAAAAAGAATATATGTTAATCTTATAAAGATTATTTAAGTATTTATGTCAGTTGTTTGGTATCCGTAGTACAAGTTTCGCTTAGTTTGAAACCAGATGGCGCTGTGTGGGATGCCCGAAGTATTATTATTATTATTATTATTACTATTCCGTCACAATATTGATAAAACATGAATTCTGCTAGTCGTGACGTTTGACGGTGTACGGTTAATAAAGAACAAAGTTCAATATTGACCCACCCTATTGATTATTTGTTTAAGAATAAAAAGACTGCCCCTTAAAAAATCAATAACCAATGAACGCAGCGAAATAATCTTAAATCGACTTAGTTGCTATAACTTTACAACAGATAGCGCTATCACTGGAGTTGTCTTGAATAAACTTTAATTATTCAATTTTTCAGTTTACCGAGACAACCTTGATATGTTAGAAACAGACACTAAGTTTAAAAAACTAATAAAATTTCCATATAAAACATCACATATGTCGTAACTAGCATGACCTCGGTATGTAAAAAAAATGAAGTGAAGTAATAACTCAATGCAAACTCATTGAAAATATAATTCACTTGTTTTAAAATTGAAGAAATCATATTGAATAAGTAAAACGACAGACGAAAAGTAACGCGAGGAAAACAAACCATATTACACATTCGGTCGGAAAGCGTTCTACGTTACAGCCGTCTATCGATTCTACGGTCAAATTAAGGGAAGAAAATAGGGCGATGGGAGTGCGGAAGGGTCGTGTAAAACCTACGTTATGGTGATAAGCGGTGGCGGTTTTCGAATTTTAATTATTTTGCGATTTTTTTTTTGTTCTTTATAAAAAAGATAATCTATAAATAATCAGCTTTTAGGCTCTGGGTTTGTCTGGGATCAATAGTTGACTGATATTCAAAGTATACCTTAAGAAAATATTAAAATAGATCTGATGCAATAAAGCAAAATACATAAAAAACAACACAAAATCTGTTCAACAAAAACATAAAAATATGTATTTTTAGTCCGTGCCGTATATTTTTTTGCTACGTTTTTTTTGTGGTCACGTCGCATTATCTGTATTTAACTATGCTATTTAAATCTACGAGTTTAATGAAAATCCTGCAAAATACGAGTCAGACACTACCAAGAATGTAGTACCACCGCACAAAATACACCGTGTCCGGCTGAACGTAATCCAAACTCATAGAGTGTGTAGAGTTCACCAAACTAAACAAAAAATTTAAGCTTACCATAAACTTACAGAACTGCCAGATAGACAAGCTACGAAGTGATCCCATAAAGGTTCTTTTTTTCCTCGAGATACGGAACCCTAAGGAATCTTAAAAAAAATGCATTTTGCAAAAATCGCTAATCTTATCGCTACGCTTAACCCATGTAGCTAGACCACTAGCGACCGAGGTCGAACGTTGAACGCAAATATTTTCCTATTTCTAATAAGGTTTGTAAACATTGTACAATGTTATATGATTTTGAGAGTTGTAATATACTTTTTTGTACTATAGTTTTTAGGGTACCGTAGCCAATGGTGTTAACCCTATAACTAAGTCTACGCCCTCTGTCCGTCTGTCTCACATTTAAAAGGATGTGTATTTCGTGAACCGTAATAGGTAGCCGGTTGATTTTTTTTACTGAATATGTATTATTATTGATGATATCTTAAAAAAAAATTTTAACATTCACAGTTAATAGCTCTTTATTTGATAGCTGTGATCTCTGTGACTGTGAAAAAAGCCTCAGCTTAAAAGTGAAATATTTCATTTATTTATTTATTTATTTCTCACAACTAAAAGACAAAAAGATTATATAATAGTACAGGTGATTGTGGGAGTCTGGAGCCTAAACTAGGTCGAACCTGTTCTTATAGGTCTCCAGACCCCGTGACTTATTAGTTTAAACTATTTTGAACTTAAAATGTTTAACGAATAACAGTTAAAAAGAAAGAGTTAGGGAGTATTTGGGAGTGTATGTATGTGAATTAGTGTCATTGAGAGTTTGCGTCTGAATGTAGAGTGATAGTGTGAGTGAGTGAATGTTAATGTGATGTTACTTAGTGTATATACTGCATATCTGCGTACCTATATTGCATGCATGTATAATTGTATTTATTATTTATTATTTATTGTATCAAATAGAAATGAAACTAAAGTAGGCAAGGGATTATGACACAATGGCTAAAAGTGACTCCGTATGTTCATAGGTAAGTTCTTGCAACCATGAATTGAGTTTCTTTTTACATTCAAATTTGGACCAGGAGAATATTTCAGTATCGTTGTTAATTTTGTTGTATAGAAAGGGACCGGGGAACAAATATAGAACTAGGCAGAGTTAGGTACAGTTATTTTCCATCTTTTTTTCTTGTCTATGATTTTTTTCTATGCCCAATCGTTGTATGTGAATATTGCTTTATGGAACTCGCCCGCTCCTGTTGTATCATCACCATGATCGTAAAAATGGTAATTTATACGAGCGTCGAACTTAGTGCAATTATAGTGCAAACTCTATAACAACAAATAAGTAAAACCAGTCAAGTGTGAGTCGGTCTTGCGCAAAGGATTCCGAACAGAATTAAACAAAATATTTAAATTATAAAATAAAAAAATGGTATATTATCAGCACAGCACAAATATGTTATGTGCTGGTGTACGGAACCCTAAGTTTGCGAACCCGACTTACGCTTGATCGGTTTTTACACTCACAGTGTTTATAAATTTAACACGTAAATGGTTGGCGAATTTTTATTTTTTGTTTCTTTTGATACATAGAAACAAAATTTAAATGTTTTTGTTATTTTTATCGAAACTGTTTTATTTTTCACAGTGTGTTCATCATATATAAATGGTATAAAATGAAACAAATAAAAAAAAAACGGTTGAGCCTAGCTTTTCGCTGATCTGAATACCATATCATTTTTTTGCGGCAATCAGTGAAGGTTTAATGGGATGCAACCGTTAAGGCCGTTTGTATGAAAATTCTCTTGAAGTTAGCACGAATTTACTTAAATAAATAACCTACTAAACGCATGCCTAATAGTACAACGAATAAGTCATGGAATAAACACATGTACCGATTTTCTTTCTTCTTCACTTCATCAGCCCATTTTTACCCCACTGCAGGGGCTTAGGCCTCCCCAGGGTAAGGAGGGGCTTAAATCCACCACGCTGCTCCAGTGCGGGTTGGGATTGTAACGACCGCTATCTATTGACAGCGCCCGGGTACCGATTTTACAAAATTTAAATGTGTCGGAGGTATAGGCTAAGTAGTAGGTTTTTAGATTTTATTTGTGCGAAGGTTTCAGGTTGACATGTGTCTAGGTATATATAATGAGCGCGTCTATTTCAACAAAATTATGTATCATACGCTATTTTAAACGCTAGAGTATAACAAACCGATGCCTATACTTTTTGAATTTCGGGAAAATACCGATTATTACCGAAAATATAACAAATCCATGTCGAATTAATTTACTCTATGAACCAATCAAAGTTTGTGTTTTTCCGACCCGCTTGTGACGTCACTCCGTGCCGCTACGTACAAATTATCCACGTTAGCCCATAGTAATGTAACCGAGTGACGTCATGGCACGATTAATTTTAAAAAATTGTATCTTCGTCAATTTTCTACATATCAATAAAATTCTTTCACTTATTAGTTTTTCGTAATAAATATAACATGTTTCTACAATATAACATGCAAAAATGACAAGACGCGCTCATTATATCATTACAATGACGAAATTAACCTTACTAGACTTGGTTATTCATTATGGAAGAAACTTGTACAAATGAAAATGAACAGCTTACACCTACAGTATTAACAGATACAAGCTTTACATAATTAGCAAACCCTTTTTAGCAAACATTTCTTCGGTTATAGAACATGTATACCTACTTACTTATGTGAAATAAATAAATATGTAAAGCCAGCAAAAAAATGTACTTAATTTATAAGTGTTAAAGGTTTTATAGATATTATTACTATTATCTTTAGAAACTATTTAAATTTATTAAATATTGATAAGTGATTGACAAACAAAATGGCAGAATTTAGGTCACTCA
Source organism: Luffia ferchaultella (assembly GCA_949709985.1). NCBI lineage: Eukaryota > Metazoa > Arthropoda > Insecta > Lepidoptera > Psychidae > Luffia > Luffia ferchaultella. The sequence goes on along the minus strand of OX453264.1, from coordinate 6,912,396 downwards.
ATAGTAGCGACATCGGCTTCGAGCTTTCAGTTTTTAACCCATGGACGAATGCCGTCAATGGCTTCCCACATCTGCGTTTATCGCGACTCAACAGATAAATCTACGTGACGATTGACGCAGGTCTGGGCGTAGCATAACAGTTCATATAGAAACGCATCACAACGAGCAATAGCTGATCCGAGACGGAAAGATAATATTAAATTATTCGCAGATAGATATTTGCTTCCATACAAGTGTGTTAAAATAACATGTCAAGCCTTTTGTGAATCCATTGCATTGGTGACAACAATAAAATTCTACTTTGAATGGAACAACCGAGTTATCACACCACAGACCAGTCAACCTATAGACCACGCTTTAATAAACGTCAGTACGAAAACGAAATCGCCAAAAAGTGACGGATGCGGGGAGAGGTCGGCTAGTTTTCATTGGCTCGTTCAAAATTGACAATTTAATGGCTTCCGACGTGCTTCCAACTGACCGCTCACTAGTGACGTAGTTACGTAGTGTCACTACATAGCCTTGGCGAATGCTACTCCCTGTCAAAGCGTGGTCTATAAGGTTGACTTGTCTGTGTATCACACAGTTATCACATTTTATCCATAGGACGCCCGGACGCGTGTATAGCTCACTTTAGTATTTGTGTTGTCTCTAGGTCTTTGTGCATTACCCGTCACAACTACTTTTAATAATAATAATCTATCGGACATATAACACAGCGCCCTCTAAATACTCAAGTAATCTTTATAATATTAATATATAATTAATTAATTTTTTTATACCCAGACACGAAACAAATAGACATGATCATGCACACAAATATTTGTTCCGGGCGGGAATCGAACCCGCGACCCTTGGCTCCGCAGTTAGGCTCTCTAACCACTTTTGCTAACAGGTTCGCTGTGTTAGGGCTATCACGACACATAACACGACATTATATTGGTTACATGACTATTGAATGAAAGACATGCCGATAATAAATTAATATAAATATAGTTCACAAAATTTGTCGCCTTCAATCGTTGATTTCGACAATCGGTGTCGTGATAGCCCAGAGCGCAACGAACCTGTAAATTTATAAGACCATAGGGCCATGGTTCGAATCCAGGCGTGTACCAATGAGTTTTTCTGACTTAAGTATATTAACTATCACTGACTCCGTGCCTCGGAGAGCACGTTAAGCAGTCGGTCCCGGACGCTGTCAATAGATGGCGGTCGTTACAATCCCCAACCCCCGCAGTGGAGTAGAGTGGTGGATTTAAGCTCCAAATCCCTCCTCACCCTGGGGGAGGCCTAAGCCCCTGCAGTGGGGTAAAATGGGCGGATGATGATGATGATGAATCGTTGATTTTAGCAAGCGTGCGCTTTCTAGTCTGCTACGTTTAAAGTTCGGTATATGGAACCCTCAAAAATAAGTTTCGTGTCGAAAATCAAGTACAATATTACGTTGTTAACCGCGGTTATAATTTTGTATTATAGAGGAATAGAGAACGCATGACAGATTGACAGCCAGAAAACAATAAACTTTTGAATGGGAATGGGCGGAGTTAACTTCTCACTATGTTTTGCTGGGATCTCGAATCGCGAAACATATTTAAAAAATGTCTTTTCTTAGACATTGGATTTCATTCACATGAGGCTTCCAATAAGACTAGGCCGTTCGTTGAATGGATTAAAGTAGTTTTGAAACAGCTATACCAAAGGACGCCGGGTCGTTTAAATTTAATTTTTTTTTTGCCCTGGCCAGATTTAACTTCATAAGGTGTTAGACTTTTATAATGTTCATCTTCTGGGTGGCTCGTCGGTCCGATCCGCTTCGCCCCTAGCATTAATATTTCCATTCCATCAGCCCTTTTTTATACCCCACTGCAGTGACTTAGCTCCAAGCACCCTCTTCTTCCACGCTGCTCCAATGTGAGTTGGCGGATTGTAACGACCGCCATCTATTGAAGCAACCGGGTCCGACTGCTTAACGTGCATACTGCATGCGCTCTAAGGCACGGAGTCAGTGATAGTTAATGTACTTAAGTCAGAAAACGTGCACGCCTGGATTCGAACCACGACCACATGGCCTTATAGATTTGAAACAGGTTCGCTGCGTTCGGGCTATCACAACAAATATACCCGACATTAATATTTGACCTAAGTAATCTATTAATTTAGAAATGGTAGATCATCAACCTATGTTGGCCGGATTGAAATTTCGAAAGGATCCGAACGCAATAAAAGCAATAAAATGAATATTAAAAGAGAAAAATTTTTGGTATAATATTTTTTATAAAGGCACTTTTTTTTTCATTACAACTTTTTATGATTTATATGGCCTCTGTATAGGACGGGTGGTCGCCGGTGCGATAATAACTGGTACAATGAACTAGGTCAACAACGGTATATATTTGATCTCGTTTGACTCAGATTAATGTGCCGGTTACTGCCGCGTTGGCAACATACGTCGCTTAGAGACCGTATTTGCCGTGTTCGAATCGTAATAGTATCTATCTAGAAAAAAAGTAAATGTTTTGAATTTTTTCTTTGTTTTTTTTTATCCCTCAATAAAAATAAAGCGTGCGTTTACGTACGGCTTTCCTGAAACTTATTCAGGCATCGTACTGGCTGTATAGTTTTATTACATTTTCCCCAACTCGTATTTGCGTATGCTGTCGTTAGGCGACGCGTGATTCTTGTTTTATAGCTATTGGATTTTTCAGACTTTTCACTCGAAAGAAAAGCATAATTTCATGTATGAGAAAAAGATAATATTTTACTGCCATATTTTACGATAGCGAATCATATTTTACGATTTGCGTCACACAAATTTTATTGTTTTTTTTTTTTGAGCAACCCTCCTCATCAAAAGTTTTTTGTTGTGGTTGTTGTGACATCCCGTGTTGTAACGTCACATGCAATCTAAAATCGAGAACCAACCCGCCTTGGAGCAGCGTGGTGGATTTAAGCTCCAAGCCCCTTTATGTCAAGGGGAGGCGTAAGCCCCTGCAGTGGGGTATAAAAAGAGCTGATGGATGGATGGATGGATATTTTCACAATCATTCAATTATAGACAATAGGTGAAGTAGCAATTGTATTATAAAATATGTGGATTACTTACCTATTTATAACAATTTTAGAGACTAAGATGTTACGTATAGGTATGAGTATGAGTATTTCACGTGTAAGTGATTTTTTTTTATGTAACGCTACAAAACTTGTAACTTCTAACCTCCCCCTCCCTGTCACACACGTCATAATTTGTGGACCCATTCCCTCTTCCTAACCGGGTGATGTAATCTACTGGTCATAATTTGTGGACCCATTCCCTCTTCCTAACCGGGTGATGTAATCTACTGGTCATAATTTGTGGACCCATTCCCTCTTCCTAACCGGGTGATGTAATCTACTGGTCATAATTTGTGGACCCATTCCCTCTTCCTAACCGGGTGATGTAATCTACTGGTCATAATTTGTGGACCCATTCCCTCTTCCTAACCGGGTGATGTAATCTACTGGTCATAATTTGTGGACCCATTCCCTCTTCCTAACCGGGTGATGTAATCTACTGGTCATAATTTGTGGACCCATTCCCTCTTCCTAACCGGGTGATGTAATCTACTGATTGTCCCTAAGCATCATGTAATTTTTGACAAAGCGTTTGCATATGTGTATTTGTATATATTTGCTTTGAGAATACATACACGGTGCAATTTTATTCGTTTTACATCGCTAGTTAAGTTAATGTGCACAATCATCATCATCTGCCCATGTTACCCCACTGCAGGGGCTTAGGCCTCCCTCAGGGTAAGGAGGGGGGTTTGGAGCTTAAATCCACCACGCTACTCCACTGCGGGTTGGGGATTGTAACGACCGCCATCTATTGACAGCGTCCGGGACCGACTGCTTAACGTGCTCTCCGAGGCACGGAGTCAGTGATAGTTAATGTACTTAAGTCAGAAAAACTCATTGGTACACGCCCGGATTCGAACCATGGCCTTATGGCCTTATAAATGTGAGACAGGTTCGTTGCGCTCTGGGCTATCACGACGTGCACAATCAATGTGCACAATACTAAGTGTTTTTATGAAACCCAAAAAGTTGTGAATAAAAATTGAAATAATAAAATATATTTAGCTCTTTTAAAAACTGTGTACTAACAGTTTTACCCACAGAATGCGCAACCAATACGCCATCCTTATTTATCCGTTTGCTCGTGATTGGTTAATGGTCCCCGTGGACTTTCCTTGTTCTATGTTACGATCACCTGATAGTGTTTCTGTTGTCATGTCAAACAATACATGCATGATGTTACTCTTTCCTATTAACCCCCGACGCAGAAAAGAGAGGGGTTATAAGTTTGACGTGAATGTCTGTGTATCTGTCTGTGGCCACGCAGCTGTCAAACAAATAAACCGATTTCGATTTAGTATTTTTGTTTGAAAGGTGACTTAATCGAGAGTGTTCTTAGCTATGATTCATGAAAATCTGTTCAGCCGTTTGAAGATTGTCAGCTCTTTTCCAGTTGATGAAGGGATGTAAGTGATTTCTATAGGTCTGATCGATTTGAAATTTGGTATCCATTTACTTCAAATATATAGTAAAAACTTAGTGACCTTGACTTGATGCTTATTGCACATGCTGATGAATTTGGAGCGTGCCCAACTCCTCACCAGCTCACAGCAAAGTTATCGTGTTTGGGCTCATCGGAATGGTCTCAATGAGTACCTAGGTATGTGTCAGATAGATGACGATCGGATGCTGGAGAAAAGAATTGATGGTTCGTAACTAAGTTTAAAAATTTTGATACAAAAATAAATTTTAAAAAATAATAAACCTCCGACACAAAAAAAATCTAACATTCAAAAAGTCTGAAATAATTCAGGTTTTTTTAAATTTGCAATGATTTTTTCTGTTTTAATATTATGTACCTACGGATACTACGCGTTGGATGTATTAATTAGTTTGACTTGTCTAAACATTTTATTTATAGAAAGGTGGTTTGTAAACTACTCATCCGATTTTAAAAATTAATTTTCTAGTCAATAATCAATATTTGGATATGAATATTTCATTATTTAGAATGAATTTTCAGGAGAAACATAGGTTATCGCGTCTGTCTGACTGTCTGTCTGTCTATCTGTCTGTTTGTCTGGATTAATCTCCGGAACGGCTGAAGCGCTTGTGATGAGACTTTCGTCGACAGATAGAGGACTTTAAATACTTTTTATCCATACAAATAAATAAATTAAAACGGCCTGTCTGTGATTTTAAAATAAAAGATTATTGAGAGATTCTCACTTGATTTTCGAAATGGCAGACGCAGAGCGGAGAAGAAATATAAATAAATAAGAAGCCGAAAGGAAACGGATCTCCCCTTACACTATTAACCTTTAAACTAGTCATCAATCATTATAAATCAATTATCTGTTAATTAAATGGGTAGTAACCTTCAATCTGACCAAATATGGTTAACGAGTAGTGAATAGGTTAAGAAATGATAAAGTTTAATTACGATCGAGATCTAAACAAACATGTACTTAGTCCATTCGGACGGAGCCGCGGGCGGTCGCTGTTATACGAATATTAAAAATGGCAGCTGGTAAAAAAAAGAATATCTTAATTGCTATCTTCGCCCTCAAGGAGGCGCTCCCGTCGTTATCTCTTGGTGAAGTGCGTACAGGAAGTGCGGAACTAATAAAACAACGTAAATAATAACAATAATAATAATAATAATAGCCTTTATTAACAAACTTGTTAGTTACATTTCGTCTTATTGCTATAAAAGAAAGTTGGTTTATAACTGTAAGTGTATATTAATAATAATTTTCATATTAGACACCGATTTCTTGATTGTCTTACAATCCAGCCTTCCCATAGCATAGGCCTCCCCAAGTGTTCTCCACAACGATATATGTTTTTCTTTCCTCGTCCAAGTTGTTCCTGCAACCTTTTTGATATCATCTTCCCATCTACGACTGCCCGCGACATATACTGTTTAGCTTTACTTCTCTTTTTGTATCTAGAACACCATTCCATTACTTCTTTGGCCCACTTTTCTGTTTTATTATTAGATGGCCCGCACATTTCCATAATAGTTGTTTATGTCGGTATTTTATATCTTTGTTTGGTTCGATATTATTTTTAGGTGCACTTTGTCTTTCAGTTTTATGTTAAGCATACTTCTTTCCATTATGCGTTGACAAGTTTCTGGTGATTTAATGTTTTGTTTTGTACAACTCCATGTCTGGTATCCGCAGGTCATCCTTAGTAGAATACATGTATTGAATACTTTTCTTCTTCCTTTGATTGCCATAGCCAAGTTTTTCACGACATCCTTTAGAGCCCAGTATCTTTTCCATCCTAAGTTCATTTATGGTTTATTCCATTTTTTATTTCTTTTGTTGTGAGGTCTGTAGGAGAAATTATTTGGCCTACGTATGTATACTCGTTAACATATTCCAATTCTTTAGGGTTTGTTGGGTTTAATAGGAATTTTGATGTAGGTAGTTTCTCATCAGCTTTGTTTTATTAGTGTTCATCGATAGTCCTACCTTTTCGCTTTCCTGTTCAAGTTGTTCAACCATGTTATGTTGAACAACATGAATAATAGGATATGTTTGAAAAATAATTTAAAAAAAAAACCAGCCAAATGCGAGTCGGACTCGCACACGAAGGGTTCCGTACCACCGTGTAATATAAAAACACCGTTCTTTATGGGGAGCCCCTTTAATTTTTAATATCATTTTTATTATTTGTTAATAGTAACAATAGTAGTACGTAGTTCATGAAAATTTCAAGTGTAAGCAACGATCTCACCACCACCGATCACTAAAAACGTCGAAGAAAACAGGTTTCTTGTATGGGGACCCAATGAATTTTTAATTTGATAAAAATAAAATAAAGTTTAATTTTTTTTTTGTGGTTAAAGCGGTCATAGTCATACGCACTTTGTGTTTCAAGTGTCTGCCTATTAAGGTTGAAACACAGACAAGTCAACCTTATAGACCACGCTTTGACAGGGAGTAGCATTCGCCAAGGCTATGTAGTGACACTACATAACTACGTCTCTTGTGAGCGGTTAGTTGGAAGCACGTTGGAAGCCATTAAATTGTCAATTTTGAACGAGCCAATGAAAACTAGCCGACCTTTCCCCGCAACCCGCCACTTTTTGGCGATTTAGTTTTCGTACTGACGTTTATTAAAGCGTGGTCTAGGTTGACTGGTCTGTGGGTTGAAACGATACTGCTGTGTTACAGACGGACAGACGCACAGCGGAGTCTTAGTAATAGGTTTTCCTTTTGTATCCTTTGTCTACAGAACCTAAAAAAATCGCGTATTATTTTAACAGTATGCCAAGTTTTCTATTAGCGTTTCTTGTACAATTTATACTGAAGCTGTCAGAACTTGTAACACGAGTTTTATTCTCTCGCATTAGCAGCGTCTCGTTTCCCGACAGTGATTTAATTTTGTAAGGAAACATTAAAATGGAATTATTTTAACGTTCAATCTCGAAGCTCCCGGATAATTTACATATCTATGCTAAAGTATTTATTTATGTAATGCGTTTACACAAATTATATTTTATCTTTGATTGGCTGAGTGGTTAGAGACCCTAACTGTGGAGCTAAGGATCGCAGGTTCGATTTCCGTCCGGGGCAAGAATTTGTGTACATTAACATGTCTATTTGTTCCGTGTCTGGGCGTAAAAGTAACTATAGATATGTAAATATCATAAAATATATTTAAATATATATCAGTCGTCTGGTACCTATGATACAAGCTTTGCTTAATTTGGGACTAAATGGCGCCGTGTGATATGTCCCAGGTATTGTTATTATAATGCAGATTTTTTAGTTAATTATGTCCGTAGTTACCAATCTGAAATATAGAATTTCCACGCTTTAGTAAAAAATCTCAATTATACAATTAATATGTTTAAATAAATTGAAATATTTTTTGTCCCATCAATGGAATATTGCATTGAGTTTGGAGAATAGATTGGTATTTTTAAATTAAGTCAGATTTATTATACTCCTGTTTCTTTTTTTTTTTTATTTATAATAATAATAATAATTGTTTATTTCAATTTTTTTTTTATTTCGGATTACCGTAAATCGTATATTTTCCGTTTTCCAATTTGCACACTTATGGCTTATGAATTTCACAAATTGTTTGATTTTCATTGCGAGAATTACGTTTTCCGAAGTTAATCTAATATTTTATATGATAAAAACTATCGTGAAATATCTGTAACCAAACTTGCATTGCATAGTGTAGTATTATAGTACTTGCATATAGCGCAAGCCCAACGGTACTCTAAACTAATTTTTCTGCTACGCCACGAAACATCACATAAACTATATTATATTATCATATAACTATATATGACGACCGCTTAGCCTAGTGGGTAGCGACCCTGCCTACGAAGCTGGAGGTCCCGGGTTAGAATCCCAGGTCGGGTCAGTATTTATATGATGAATATTGATACTGTTACTGGGTCTTGGTTGTTGAAACGCATTATGACTCGTACGACTTAAGCATAAGGTATTAATTGCATTGATTTGTGTCAGGAAATAAGAATAAAGGCAACAGTGTTAAGATTGATGTGGAGGTCCTTGACCTATCCTTGGTAGCTTAGTCGATTTAGCATGTTAAAAATGAAAAATAAAAACTAAATGTGGCACTCGAGGACTGCCGCGGTAAAGCTATTGCATAGCATTTTGTATCAACTTATGCAATTATAATTATTTATTTATTTTATTTATGCAGTTTTTTTTTTTGTTATTATTTTTCCTTCATTTTTCTTCAAATCTTTCTGACGCTGATAATATGCCCTTTGACGTGCATTAGTTTTTTTTTCTTTTTAGCTCTTTACGCTTTTCTTCTCTATAAAACGAAAATATCTAGGTATAAATAATAGGTATAAATAATTAGGTATGAATAGTGTAATGACACACCAAAACAAAATTATTCATTTAAAAAAAAATAACGATATTAAGAAGTGATTATCGAATTTCGCGCGATGTACATTTATATAGATATAATATCATATAAACTTTCTCTGCGCGGCATTCATGTGCATTATCTATACACCAAAAACAAAGGTAGGTACTGAATAGTACACGTGCTTGGTTTGATGGTTTCTGTTATATACGTAATGAAGAATGAATTTATTTATTTATATATATGTATGCATATTGAGAATCTAAATTGAGAATTTAAACTATACGCGTGTGTGTGTTTGTGTGTATAAAAGAGGGCTACTTTTAATATCGCTCATTTTAATATCAAAAATTTAGATTATCTTTATAGCAGTATTATATTTTCAATTTAAAATTAATACTGCATTTGTGATAATAATAAAATGTATGTATATAAATTACTCACTCATTTTCTTTCACTATTTTTTCGTGACTTTCTTCATTAATAATAGGTGCAACAGATTATAATAGATGGCGCTGTTTTAAAAAACGTACATCGCGCTATCAAAATTTTTCTCCGTGCGGCGTGCCCGTCGGAGTGGGGAGCGTGAGGTTTTTTTCGTTACGGAATTTCTGGATTCGGTCCCCGCGCTCAAGGCCCGCGATAGAAGCTATACAATAGCTTAATATCCTATGACTAAACTACTGGATATTTTTGATAGATTTTTTACATGCAGACTTACTAGCTTATTACACATATAAAAAAATTCTTGTATTGTCGTCTTCATGTTCTATATATAAATTTCTTTCTTTCTCTAAAACTACTAATAAAGCGAGCAGGATATTAAATGTTACCATTTTGAACGTTCTAGAAACAAGCCATGCTGGTACGCCAACTGGAAGAGGAACTCCGACTCCGCATGCGCCAGCCAGCTCCTGAGCTGCAGCAACAGCTTGAAGCTCTTTACGCAGAAAACGAACACCTACAGAGGGAGATAGCTATACTCAGGGACACCATCAAGGTAACGTGCCTAACCGATATAACCACGTGTGTAGGTTGTGTGTTTCACGAAAGAGTTCCCTTTGTCATAACGTTGGTTGGTAGTATTGAATTCAGAGTTCCCATAATAAAGATAAAAACTGCTTTAAGCTTTCTTCAGGGGTCCCTACTGTTGAGTGATCTTAGAGTTTGTTTCAAATACTTAAGAATTTCACTTGGCCATCGAAGCAGGAATAATATAATAGTAGGGCTAGAACGAGCGCTATTCAATTGAACTATTAGAACGTCGTTAATTTGACTGACCGGTTGGCCGAGTGGTTAGAGTCCCTAACTGCGGAGCCGAGGTTCGCGGGTTCGATTCCCGCCCGGGACAAATATTTGTGTGCATGAACATGTCTATTTGTTCCGTGTCTGGGTGTAAAAGTATCTATATATGTATGTATTATAAAAAAAAAATATTTAAGTATGTATATCAGTTGTCTAGTACCCCATAATACAAGCATAATACTTGCTTACTTTGGGACTAGATGGCGCTGTGTGGTATGTCCCAGTTATTATTATTATTATTATTATTATTATTATTATTATTATTATTATTATTATTATTATTATTATTATTATTATTATATTATTATTAACCACCTAAGTGGGGGAATGGGGGAAGGTATGCGGCGAAGTGGGGGAAGGGTCAACACGTAGAGCGTCAGTACGTCACGCACGGGAAGGGGAAATAGAGTGTCGGAGTTATCGACATCGTTTTCGATAATTTTTCCGTAATAAAATTAATAGTGTACCGGACCTTTAACAAGCCTATTGAGAAACACGGCGCGTAAACGGCGCGCTATAGTTAATTTAAGTGTGGTTCCGGTAAGCTGCGTAAGCGTGGTGTGTTTTCTAATGTCTCTATTTTATTATTTCTACTTTTTTTGTACAGGGCAAAGTGTTTTTATAGGTAATTTTTAAAATTACTCGTTGTGCCACTATTGGTTAAAAAAAATATAAGAACCCAGGTATTTGCAAAGGAATGTGTACGTAGGAAACTGTGGGAAAAAGCTCTCCGAAGGAAAAATTTTTAAGTCGAGATCTGTCGGAGTCATATTTCATCATTTTAAACCGGTGGATTATTATGAAAGAAATATTGCACTGATGTTTTATTTAGGTTTTATATTTTCTATTATTTGCTTTAGAAACTTATCAATTTATTAAACACATGACAAGTGATTGACAAGCAAAATGGCAGAATTTAGGTCATTCAACAGTAGCGACATCTGTTTCAGGCTTTCAATTTCTAACCTTATTTGAAAAATATTATAATGATTTACGTAGATACATTATGTTTTCAAAATAATAGTCTGATCCGTTTTGACAGGATTATTGACCAGCATTCGACCCGTATTTATTTATTTATTCATTTTACACAAGATCACTACTTTAAGCTCAGCCTGTGTGAGATCGGCCTTGTTTACAATAATATTTTGGTTTACAGCGTTCCACTGATTCTAGTCGTAAAAAAAGCACGTAACAATCAATTTAAAAAAAAAAAGCTAAAAAACGGACTTAAATGTGTTGAGGCATATAGAAAATACGGTAGGGTGTGCGTGTTTAAATTGTTTATTTGTGGTTTACCTATTTACAATGAAATATTCTGGTTCCGCGTTACAACCGACCCGCATGCCTAACGTGAATCACAAATAAATTATACAAACCTATTAGCGAATTTGATCTTTATTGTATAGGGTGTAGCGTCGTTTATATTAGTTATAAAGCTCGTGCGTGCAGAGCTTTTTCAGTCAATGATATGTGGCATGCCGGTAATGCGAATTTAAACTTTAAAGTCCCTTAGAATTCGTTATTAATAACCAACGGGGAATAACTGAAGAGTCATTATACAATTTTTTTTTTTTTAGGGTTCCATACCACAAAAAAGGAACCTTATAAGATCACTTCGTTGTCTGTCTCTGTCCGTTTGTCTGTATGTCTGTTAAGACAATTTTTCTTTGGAACGTTTGGAGGTATCAACTTGAAATTGATATCAAATATTTAGTATGGTCTCTTGGAGCTGTCAAAAAATCAAGCTTCTAAGTCAGGTCAATAAATACGGCCATTTATGCCGCATATTTTGCCAGTCGCAAGTAATTCGAAACCTGTAGGGTACTTCCCAATCAAAATAATAATATCTGGAACGTCCCACACAGCGTCATCTAGTCCCAAAGTAAGAATGATGACTGACGATTGACGACCGCTTAGTGTAGTGTGTAGCGACCCTGCTTACAAAGCTGGAGGTCTCGGGTTCTCGGGTTCGAATCCCAGGTCGGGTCAGTATTTATATGATGAATATTGATACTGGTACCGGGTCTTCGTTGTTATATGTATGTGGTGTCTTCGCTTGGTACCCAAAATACTAGCTCATGCTTAGTTAGGGGCCTAGATGTTGTTGTGATGTATACGTTATTATAAAAAATAATAATAAAAAATATGTTTGCATTACAGTACAGGATACTAGACGACTGATATACATACTTAAATATCATTTGTTTATAATTAGATACTTTTACACCCAGAACGGTGTTACACGGACACGGAACAAATAGACATGTTCATGCACACAAATATTGGTCCCGGGCGGGAATCGAACCCGCGACCTTCGGCTCCGCAGTCAGGGTCTCTACCCACACGGCCAATCGGTCAGTCATTCATAAAAACCAAGATGGAAGGTCTTACAGAACAAATAAAGGAAAGATCTCAAAATCTTTAATTTATAATTCTAAGACACAAAAAAATATTTTTCCTATCACAATATTAAATTGTTTTTTCGAATTCTGTATCCAAGGGGTATCAACGGGACCCCTATTATTAAGGCTCCGCTGTCCGTCGTCCGGCCGTGTGTCTGTCACAGGGCTGTACTGTATAGTCTGAACCGTAATAGGCTTGAAGTTTCCACAGTGTGTATTATTACTATGACCGCTACAACAACAAATAATAAAAATAAAATAAAGTAAAAATTAAAGGTGTAAAGGAATAGTGCCCATATAGAAAACGTGTTTTTTTTTTTTTAAATATTGTACAGTGGGACGGATCCCTTTGTGCGTAGTCGACTCGCACTTGGCCGGTTTTTCAAATTATTCTTAGCAGTATAAGAATGGCTTAACCTTTAGTCAATCATTATCAATCAATTGTCTCTGTCAGTTAAATAGCTCGTAACTTTCAATCTGACCAAATATGGTTAAGGAGTAGTGAATAGGTTAATGCGTTAATAACATTTCATATGATGTATACGAGTATATATAGTTACCGCAAATGTCCCATGTTGGAGTATGTTAACGTGTATCGTTGTATATTGACAATTACAAATTTTGTTGGTGTAAGACAGAAAGTTCGCGTCGTTGTGATAGCTCGAGCGCAGCGAACCTGTTTCAAAATTATAAGGCTGTGTGGCCGTGAGAATCCGGACGTGTACCAATGAATTTTTCTGACTTTGTACATAACTATCACTGACTCCGTGCCTCGGAGAGCTCGTTAAGCAGTCGATCCCGGCTGCTGTCAATAGATGGTAGTCGTTACAATCCACTAACCCGCCCTGGAACAGTGTAGTGAATTTAAGCTCCAAGCTCCCTTTTCTTGAGGGGAGGTCTAAGCCCCTGCAGTGGGGTTTAAGGGGCTGATGGAATGGATGAAAAGACAGCAACATTTTAATATTTTTGTCGTATTCATACATGCACCGGTTAATGTTACCACACACCAAGGCGATTCTTAGTATCTAAGAAATACCAATCCATCTGAATTTTATACCAATAGTAAGTCTACCAGCACGCTAGGGAATTCCACACACATACTTACGCGGCCTCCATTGCAGTGCTTCATTGGTTGTTGCTTCATTGGACAGGGAATTTAGAGTTTGTATTACTTCTGTGACCTAAACAGTGCATAAAAAATATTTTCATTTGTTCGTATTCGTTCATTTTTTTTTGTTGTATATAATTTAGGTGTTATTGTTTTTCATAACTTGAAGAAAATCAATTTTACATTACCAAAACCAACTTCATTGCCAAAATCGCTGCGACGTTTGGCAAATTAATTACCATATTTGTAAATAATAAATGGTATTAGCACCCAAGTTCTGAAACGTTCATCAAATCTTCGTTCAACTAAAAGACGATTAACTTTTAATTTTGATTGGAGTGCCGAAACAGTGATTACACGAAAATTAACTAACAACCGATGGCTGATTAGTTAATTCACAATTACAGTTATAATCAAACTTTATGGCGGATCCGAACATAGGCACCACATAGGCACAAGCAAGTCGCGTCGCAGTATCCAGGACGCAGTGGAGCGAGGGGTATATGACATATGACTGTACTTGTGCAAGCATCCTTAAAGCGTTGTATTCCGATCCGCCACAAAATTTGAGGCGAACTATACATACCCGGTTAAGATGCTATTAAGAATGGACGTTTCGTAGTTGAGCTGCATTGAAGCGACTGTGTGACCATTTTTAGTAGATTTGTACTGTTTGGTAGTTTTAAGACTGCAAATAAAAATTGTAAGTAGTATAATAGTTCTCAAAAATCAAATGATAATTTCGTATTTAATTAATAGAATTTTGTAAAAGTATCCCAACATTATTTTTCTTTAAATTTATTTTATTTATTTCTATCTTTGTCTTTTCTGATTTCTAACAATAATATTTATTCGTATTTTGATGCATTTAGACAATGGCAACTATCTATTTGCTGATACATTAGGTTAAATACGATAAACTGAATATTATAAATCTGGTTTAAGAGGATTTATATTCAGACTCGTTAAAGAAATATATATTTTTTTAAATCTACCGTCATTATCCACAGTATTACCATATGCCGTCAGATCTAACGGATGACGGTGTTGAAAAACGGGAAAAACATTGTTTAACGGGTAACGGATTTTTTTAACAGGAAGGGAAGCGAATTATAAAAAAATATTTATGTGTAACGTTACATTCATATATGTGTACAGCCTGGGCCTTCATAAATATTTTTTTCGTGTGTAACTTTATTGTTTAAAAACTACATTAATTTGATTTGCCTGACTATTCCTTATCTCCAAGACTTCGTGCTTGGCCCTGTTGAAGCCGCTTGTTACGAGAAAATCTAACACGAACTTATTCAAACTCTAATACAAAACAGGTGTTTGGACATTATTAGTTATTAATGTCATTATTATTAACATTATTAATGACTTAATAACAATAATAATAAGAATAAATACTCTTTTTATAATATATACATATATAGATATTTTTCACACCCAGATACGGAACAAATATACATGGTCATGTACACAAATATTTGACCTGTATGGGAATCGAACTTGCGACTCTTAGCTCTGCTGTTAGGATCCCTAACCACTCGGCCACCCGTACAGGATGTACGGGTACGGGGATGTATGTATTATATTATATACTGTATTATAAAAAGAGCATTTATTCTTATTATTATTGTCATTAAGTCAAAAGTTATCAATGATGGACCTACACAAAGAAATATTTTAGTTTGTTTTTATGTATTCATAATTTTTTTTTTCAAATATTTGCAGAATTAGAAATAAAATACATTAAAAATACTCCAAGCAGGATGAACATATGTAACATTTAAATCTAATCCATATGTTCGACGCAACAAACTAATACAACACTACGAGAGAAAAAAATATAGGCATATGCTCTGTTATCCGTGCAAATCTGGGGCAAGTCGCTAGTTAATTATTAAAATTATAAATAAAAATACGCGATTTCCAGTTTTTTTTTTCAAATATAAAAATCTTCTGAATTTTATAATTCTACAAGGGTAACACTGCCGACTCTGTCAATTCTGTCATTAGTGCTCAGATCCAAAACGCCCAATTTTAATAGATAGCATCTTAACCGGGGCATATCTTGAAATCACAGACAAGTCAACCTTATAGACCACGCTTTGACAGGGAGTAGCATTCGCCAAGGTTATGTAGTGACACTACATAACTACGTCACTAGTGAGCCGTCAGTTGGAAGCACGTCGGAAGCCATTAAATTGTCAATTTTGAACGAGCCAATGAAAACTAGCCGACCTCTCCCCGCACCCCGCCACTTTTTGGCGATTTCGTTTTCGTACTGACGTTTATTAAAGCGTGGTCTATAGGTTGAGTGGTCTGTGCTTGAAATACATTCGCTCATACCATAGACATATGGTTCATTTCATACGCTCATTTGCGTTCGCATTCAAATGTACAGCGCTGATGTTTCACTCCTAACGTGCTCTTAACACAAATCGATTTGACATTACGCTGCTTGATTTTGAAGTTGACAGTTAATGGTGATCACGTGGTGATTTGTTTGTTTAAGTTTGGCATTTAGACGTTTGGAGGTTAATTATTTTACAAAGATTTTTGCTCGGGTTTTGGGTTAACCTTTTTCATTAGCGGTAAGTACTCGTTTATTTGGTGTATCCATAAAGTTTTTACGACATGGCTGTACGAGGCAAAAACGAAATCGAAAGGGAGAAAAATATTTTACTAAAAATAGTTAAGAAGTACCTACATAAAATTCACAACATGTAAAATTGGTGAATAAGAAACTTATAGTCAATTACAATTACGTAAACATTATCTACATATTTTTTAATAATATTTTAACCGTTGATAAAGGTAGGTATAAATTTATAATAAATAGGTAACTTAATAGTAGAACCACCGATTTATATGTAGTAGAAAACTGGTAGCGCAATAATTGTAGGTTATATTTTTAATTCACTCACAAGAAGTTTATTTTCTTCCCGACACTATTATGACTGCAAAATAATACTAATATCAATTACTGATAAATCACAACAAAATATTTATTTTTTGTCCTAACTTAATGTGCTGAAAACTGTTTAATCAACTATCAATGAGCGATTTACTAACTCGGGGTTTGACAAGAGTTTGACAACAGAAATGGCGCTAATCAACGTTCTGTTACTTCAAATTATGCTCGTTCTTGTTGTTAATAATTGATTATTTCTGAGACAATTACCTAATTAATTGGAGATTCGTTTGAAAAGCGTTTGTGTACGTAAAATTTTGTATAATCGGAGTTTAAATAAAGATTAATTTTAATTGACGTTTCAGAACTTGCGTGAATCTTTTAGTAAATTTTTTTCAAAATGAGGTTAGTTACCTAAACAAATGAAAAAATCAACATTTTTAATAGTTTCTTTAATACATAGGTACTGGCACAAAATTTCAATAAAAATAAAATGTCGTTTCTCTTTATCTTCTGTGTTTATCTTCTTTACTCTCACATGTCCTTTGGATTTTAATCATTTACATACAATTCGTTATGCTGGGGCACTGCCACCTTAATATTCCAAATATTATTAACATGATAACTGCTTTACTGTTTTGCTCTATTTTTGTGATGTAAAAAGGTGTTAAATTTCGTCTGTCTGTTTATTTGTTCGTTTTAACATCTAAAACTCACTTAATGGACTTCTTTATTTTGAATTAAGTTCCAGAAATGAATTTCGAATTACCTAACTGCCATATGGACAAAGTTAATTCGTAATTCATATTAACAAAGCCGTAAACGGTTACTAATTTCGAAAATCATGAAAAAAAATTGTTTCCTCGAAACGATTCGAAATTAATCCACCTTAACTGAACGAACAAAATAATATAGTGGTGTTTTCGCTTTTACAAAATAATGACTTTTGTATTCGTTTTCAGGAATTAGAATTAAGAATTGAAACACAAAAGCAAACTCTTCAGGCCCGAGATGAAAGCATCAAAAAGTTATTGGAAATGCTCCAAAATAAAGGAATGGGTACGTAAAATCCTTGGGAATCAGATACCAGGTATTGTTAAGTACACATTCGTAGTTTGATTGGAATGAACACTTTCAGCAAGTTGCACCAAAAAAGATAACGTGAATGTCGGTAAGTAAACGTAGTGCGTACATCGCATAAAGCAAAAGTAAAAACTGATATCTATACCTACCTACTTTCATTAGAACGATGATGACTTTAATAGAAGACATAGTGATTGTGATCAAACACAGACAAGTCAACCTTTAGACCACGCTTTAACAGGGAGTAGCATTCGCCAAGGCTATGTAGTGACACTACATAACTACGTCACTAGTGAGCCGTCAGTTGGAAGCACGTCGGAAGCCATTAAATTGTCAATTTTGAACGAGCCAATGAAAACTAGCCGACCTCTCCCCGCAACCCGCCACTTTTTGGCGATTTCGTTTTCGCACTGACGTTTATTAAAGCGTGGTCTAAAGGTTGACTTGTCTGTGCTTAAGTCCTACGAAGTGCGACCCAAAAAATAATTCTCAAGCTGAAAGAGTTTATATGCAATGCGCATACAGCGCTGCGTCTACGGGACTTCTTTAGATGCGCGGCGGACTCTATGCGATATACATTGGACCATGGGCGTTGATAAATAGTTGACATACATAATCTCTTTTGGTGCAACCATAGAGATAATATAACTAGAGTAGGCAAGTTCCATAAAGCCCTGAATGTGAAGGTTGGCATGGAGAAAAATGGAAGGAAAATAACTGTACCTAGTTCTATCTTTATGTTACTTTTATGTCGCATGTGCTATCAACCAAAGAGTTATCAACTGCTCATGCTCAAAATAAAAACATGTAGATTTAGTATAATTCGAGGTATTGTTCTCTGTCTTTTTCTGTTGAGGCCTGCATTTCGGATTGGCTTGCTTACTCTATTCTATTATCTCTATGGGTGCAAATCTCTTCGTGTTTCAATTAGGTTAACCACGTTGTCGATAAAGTCAATTCTTATAAAGTAAATATAGTTTTTGACTGGCTAAGAAGTGAAAGCTGAATTAGTTTGTTATAGTGAATAGGTTCAAATAGTGCATGTTATAAGTTAGTAGTAAACTTGGGGAAGCGTGATGTTCGGGCAAAGGGAAGGAGTGTGCTGAAGTTAAATATAAATAGAAAATGGACATACCGTGTAAAATGAAACTTTCACACACGTAGGGTGACCATAAAATCATATGAAAAGGTTTGGTCGAAACTATTTTCGGTTGGTACGAGTAAAAATCCAAGTAATGAAAAACCTATCTTCTGTTTTCATTTTCACATTTAACTGAAAAGAGAAAAAGAAGCCCTATATTCTTTAGAATTTTGTTTAAGTAGTATGAAATATTCCAAGCAATGTTTTTTTTGTGCGAAACCTGCTTATGTAAACACGCGCGTTTGGCTAAAAATAGTCCAAACTTATAAAGCATGCAGAGCTTACCGAACTAAACCAAAAGTTTCATGTATACATGGCGCAAACTAACGGTTGCCGTGAAAAATATGTTAAAATTTAACTACGTTCAACCAAACATCCCGTATATAATATACCTCATCTTCTGCTGAACTTCGTCCAAACTTATAGAGCGTGTAAAGCTAACCATACTAAATGAAAAGTTTCAAGTGAGCAGATGGCTCAAATTAACGGTTACCGAGAAAAACATGTATAAAGTTTCATCTTTTAATCACTTATTAAACTTTTCGTTTAATTCGGTAAGCTGTCTCTATACGCTCTATAAGTTAACTTACAAAGACTGCGTTCAGTCGAACACGTGGTATATTATATACGGAGTGTTCGACTAAACTAAACGAAAAGTTTCAAGAGAAAAACTTGTTTATAGTTCAATTTTTTTATCACTTATTTTTTTAAATGTCTGGTTTAGTTCGGTAAGCTCTATACGTTCTATAAGTTTGGACTACGTTCAGTTGAACACTCAGTAGTTTGCATGAGAAGGTATCGAACAAGAAAACATTGCGTGGTGCATTCATTCGAATTCCAA